>JAIKVB010000666.1:0-21168 GCA_024679045.1 Phytophthora brassicae
TCATTGATTACCTCGTCCTCTGTTTGAGCATGCCGCCGTCACTTCAGCATGATTGGTTTTTCGTCGCCAGTGTCTATGTGGTGCTCCACATCTAGCGCCGTCACTGGTGGACAATCGCCCATCTCTTCCGTCACCTTCCGATATGCGCGTAGGAGTTGCGTTACTACTTTGCGATCTTTGGGCTCTTCGGACCCGATTTTCACTTTGTTCTCGTTACCCAAAGGCGTGTGGCATTCTCCTAACTCGGCGTTCCAACTCGATAAGCGTTCCGATTCCAATTCCCCGTTCAGTCTGAGCACTTGCATATCCGCTTCCACTGTTATCCAGGTTCCCAGTTCCTTCCTCGCAGGCAGTTTCGCCCTCCTTCCGTGTACATTGATAGCGGACACCCAAATGTTTCCTTCTTTCGCGGTAGTGGCCGTAGCTGCCAACATGACAGTGCCGCATCGCCGGGTTGGCACGAACACGCCCTCTTCCCCGTCCGGCGCGGTTATCGTCACTTCCACCGGCGTCACTGCTCACCGAGCCAGCCTCGATTGTCTCGCTACTCTCACGGTCCTACTTCGGTGATGCCAGTTCCCTCTTTCGTCCGGAACGGAATCACTACCAAAGTATTCTTGTCGTAGAGCTTCACTTCGATGCAAGCGAAGTCTATAGGAGCCCTGTGTCGACGCATAAAATCCACCCCGACCAATATCCTTCGATAATGCACGCTTCGATCTGAATTGCTTGTCCGTGCACGTTGTACATGGTAAACGACCACAAGCCAATAACGTTCAGCAGGAAACCACCAATTCCTTCGACGAAGTCGACCGGAGCGTCCCTACGCAGCCGCTCGCCACGTTGCATCCAGTCTGTCCCTGCTACGGAATAACGCGCACTACTGTCAATCTTTATCGGTACCCTTTCATCATCGACCATCATCACAGCGGCGGATGTATAACCCATCGTCCGCGGCCGCCTCAATTGCGGCTTCCATGTCTCGCCCGGTTGCGGTTGCGGTGGACGACTGACGCGGAACGAGACTGACTATCGCGGTCTGCGCGTTTGGCTTTGCGGTGACATTTCTCGACCGTCTCGCCACCCAAGCCTCTCGTTCCTCAACTTCCTGTCTCCGCCGTCTTGTACACCGTTCTTTCCGCCACTCCAGGACCTCGTCGTTCTCCTATATGCCCGCCTCGGTAGCCTTACGTGCTGCCTTGGTCGCTCTCCGTAGTTTTGCGTTTCGTTTGGACTGTCGAGTGACCGCGCGTACGCTGGTCATCCTGCTCACTTCCGCCACTACGCCGCCTTCCTCAGTCGCTCACATTCCGCTAACTTACGCCGGCGCGCCTTCCTCAGTGCGACGAGCTACTCGATCCGTTCCGCCACCGCCTTTCTCAGACGATGGCTCATCGCTGTTCTTCGCCTACCCGTCACGATGGCCTTGGTTCCCTCGGTCTGGTCGCACAAATCGCGGCCATTGACGGTCGTACCGTGGCTACGTAACGCTCGGCACGTTCACCGTCTCTCTCCATCCCCTTTTCACAAAGTCGGGCCTTATCGGCTGCGACCACCTCATCACCTCTTCCGCTCGTTTCACCATCCTCTCCTGTCTCTCCAGACGAACCTCTTCGTCTTCTCTGCTAGGGAATCACCGACTTTGCCGGACGCCGTAATCTAACACCCCGCCGTCGTTTTCCGTTGGTGTCGATAACGGTGCCCTCGACGCCAGGTACGCG
The DNA here is from genome assembly GCA_024679045.1 of Phytophthora brassicae. Classification (NCBI taxonomy): domain Eukaryota; phylum Oomycota; class Peronosporomycetes; order Peronosporales; family Peronosporaceae; genus Phytophthora; species Phytophthora brassicae. The sequence goes on from JAIKVB010000666.1 coordinate 1,722, forward strand.
TCGTTCTGGGCTTTGGCTGCTGCATATGGGCACTCTCTCGCATAATATCCATTCTTTCCGCATGCGTAGCATTTACTGTCGGTGGTTGGCCAACGGGAGTCTTGAGGTTCTTCAGTTGACTTCTCCGAGCCCCCGGACGACTTCACTTGTCGAACCCGTCCTTTGCCCTTCCTTTCTTTACGGGAGTCTTGAGGTTCTTCAGTTAACTCCCCCGAGCCCCCTGACGACTTCACTTGTCGTACCCGTCATTTACCCTTCCGTCGCTTCGCCGGTGGCGGTTCTGGTTCAGATCAGACTCAGACGAGGACTCTGACTCTCCTCGCACCATCAGGACCTTCGTATTCCGCTCCGTCGTCCCGCGTGCCGCTTACCGCTACTGTGGCCATTAATGGCAATGTCCGATGGTGTCCTAGCTGCGGGTCCCTCTTTTCGTGACGGCTTCCAGTATCGTCCGTTCCACATTCTCCCGTCAGGCACGTCCCAAGTGCCCGTGTACTTGTTCCAGACACACATTGTGGGTTGGTAAAGTACGAGAGTCCTTCCTGCTCCACCAACACCTAATATCATCAGCATCTGTCCCGTCGTGCCGTCCATCGGCACCAAGTACGGATTAGGCGCCGTAGCCCAAGCTTGACCAATATCATGCATTCCTTGGGCTGCATTGTCAATGGGGTCGTCAATATCGGTCGCTTTGTTCTTGGTCGCGGCCGCTGTCGAACCAGCTGCCTGGTTGTCGTGTCCAGGCTGAGGTAGAACCGTACTAACAGTACGCGTTCACTCACCTTGTTTTTGACCTGTCAAATCTCTCAGACCAGCTACAAAGTCCGCGAAGGTTTCTCCAGGCATCATCCTGCGTCTACCCACTCTCCACCCGGCCGCGGACTTATCGGGTCGTTCTCCATACCGTCTCAGCAATGACGATTTGAGTTTCGTCCACGTTCGTTCACTTCTCGTCAACTCCTGGTCCATTTTAACCCACCAGCGTGCCGCATTGTCCTGCAGCTTATTGCCTAGTAGGTAGTACAGTTCCCGGACTGTCCAGCCACCTCGATTCGCCACCTTCGCGCCGGCTAGTGCGAGGTCGACCTTCGCGATTCATGTGGAAACAGAAACCATTGTAGAGGCTTGAAGGGGGGTAACTCTAGGTCCTTGATGCTCTTCCTGAGATGGCTGCGCCGTTCCCTCGTAGTCCGTTGCCTAGATGTCGTCCCTCGCCTCGAGGCCCGTCCCTGTGAAGACCTGGCGCCATTGGAGCTGTCTGAACTGCTCGGGTTCGAGTCGCCACTGTCGCCATCACAACCGTCGCAATCGTCTCCGTCGTCGCTATTCTGCGGGTAATCATCACCTCCGTCATTGCTGCTGCTAGATAGCCTGGTACCGTCGTCAGAGTCGCTATTCACTTGATAGGAGCTGTCTGAACTGTCCGCACTGCTAGGATTGTCGTCACTGTTCTCGTCTCAGGCCGTCATCAAGCCCGCGGTAACCCCTCGTTCGTGACCGCGTAGCTCTCGTGGGCATTCCTGCCGTCCTCGTCGTCCTGGCCGTCGTCGTGGCGCTCGGTGTCCGTTGCGCGTCCCTCGTCGTCCTTCCGGTCGCTGGTGGTGTCGCTCTCGGAACTAGGTTGATCAATTTTTGGTCCAACCTGGTTATCGTAACCATGAGTTGCTGGATTGCCGACACCACGGCATCCGTATACCTCCCCGTGCCTGTAGCCGCCGGGTCGTCTGTGCAGCTGCCGTCCTTCTCCGTCCCGCTCTCTTGGTGCCTGAGGTGTTCGTACACCAGTAGGTTGCTGCACTCTCGTTGCCAACACTCGTCTTCGTTGCTGCGTGTACCCTTGATGCACTAGGATGGTGGGTAACGCGGTTCTCTCCGCGTGGGCTGCTGGGGCCGACGTATCCTTCGCCAATCCCGCTTGATCCGTCTATCGTGTAACTTCGTACCCGTCCGCGTCGTGCTGCTGTCCCGTAATCGGGCTCGCGGCTGCGGGTGCTCTAGTCACGGCGCCTGTCGTAGGCATCATCACTTTCGTTCTCGCCATTTGTATAGTCCTCTTAATGTCGTTGCTTCTTGAATGAGGCCCATGTATGACCACCATGTAACGGCAGGGGTACTCCGTTCGTCGAGGTTTTAGCTTCTTAGCCGGTGTGGATTATGCCCAAGGTTCGGATGGCCGACAGTCACAACTAATGTGCCTGCGCCGATGACTGCCCTGCTGACAGAACACCTACTTTATTTACGTCCGTTAACTCCGACTACAAACTATTTCTAGTCCACACTCGCTACTCGGCCGCTTTTCCAGAAGTGACCATCTGGGAAACTTTGGCGCACGCCTGCTGCTGCCGAGTCGTACACTCATCAGGCCGGATGCCCAAATTCAACAGCTCGACGTTCGCCAGTCGCCCGTCTGCTCACTCATCAGTCCATCATTCTCACCCATCACGCCCGATCTGTCAACCTGCTGCTCACTCCCAGCCGCCATCGAACCGATCGCCCCGAACCGCACCTCCGACATCTGCGTCCTGTTATAAGACGATAGACGCGCTATGTATGGGTAATGTCTGCGAGATATTAGGATCACCAGTCAGCTAAGGCGATTTTTTTAAATATAGATTTATTATGGGTTGAGTCCGCGTATCAAGCTTAGCACCCGCTAAATGTTGTTGTATTGTTGTTGCACGGCGCTCCACTGAAAAATCAATACCGGTACATGTATGACCATCCTCTTTGTCTATTTATTAATAATAACTATTAAAAGCAATACATGTACAGAAACGTGCATTCCAACCAAATTGAGTCTGAATAGACTGCAAAATCGTATCTGCAAATTGCGAGAAGTTTTATGACACCTAACCCTACATTCTGAAACACGATTTGTGACCGCGAGACTTGCGTTATTTTTCGAAGGCCACCCAATCGTCACTGAAGTGATACCGTGCACTCAAATGGATTTTTACGGTATGCTTACTTTTAGGATATGCTACCGAAATTCAACACTGTAAACTATCGCTGACCACTATGGTTGACGTATTGGATATTTGAGCAGCTTGGTTCCCAATATTAAACCCGAGACACCTGCGAATTAGATAGATCGCGCACTCTCACGAAACCGTGCCTGTACATGACGTGTTGAAAGCAAATATATTATACACCACAACATACCGATAGTGAAGAGCAAGGTGAAGTGAAAGCCTCCGAGATAATTTCACAGATAGTGTCTAAACCTGACAAGAAAGGAAACTTTGGTTCGGTTCAGCCACCGCACAAGTATTCTGATTAGTCCTAAACAATGGTTATGTATAAGCTAATGCCACTGTTGTAAAAAAAAGAGGTGTAAATGCTACGCATTTAAACACCGCTCGCTTTGCTGTCGTCCCCAGCTTGTCTAATCGTAGGACGCTTCAAGACATCTACTGTGACTAGTAGTTTCTGTATTTGTTCCAAAGTATCCGGAATTCCGGATAATCCATATTTTCAACTTGCAAGCGTTTGTAGATCGCATCACCGGTGTCAGGTGTCGCCCCATACTTCCACTTGTAGAACTTCCTCTTGCGGTAACTTTCGTCACTTACCATCTTCTTGATTTTTGCGATAGCGAATCTTTCTTCCTCGAAGTCGTCAACATCAGTGCTCTTTTTTTCCTTGATGCTCCGCAGGAAGCGCTTCACCGCATTGTCATTTTGACCAACGACCTGGACAACTTGGTCCAGCGAGGTCATTGTCGAAAGCGATGTTTGGTCCGTGTTGGAGAGTGCAGTGCTGTCCACAAGGTGGGAGGCCGCAGACGCCAAGATTAGGAACAAAGTGAGACGCATTGTGGAGTATTCTTGGGTGTTGGCGACTTGATGGTTTGAAGGCAGATTGCGCAATGACAGACGTAAGAACTTCTCCACCACGGGTTTCCTTCAGTCGGTGCAGAATTTCATCCTGTGATCAGCTGATCTGTCTTGTGGTCGTAAAATCGCCGCACCATCCCGCAATAGCTTCTATCCGGGACATTTTGTGAAAGGTACAGGTGTGGGTGGATCTTGGGTATAATTTTGTGTGGATCTTGGGCACAGAAAATGAGACAAGCATTTATAATCACTGGGGTATTTCCGGAGGACCCGCCACAGAAGTGGACTCAGCGCCGGCAAACATTAGTGGACCACATTAATCAACTTTTGCTACCTATATCGGATATAATTTATCTGCTAGAATTTATGAATGTGTTACATGTACCATGGTATCCATAACCCGTTACCAGATTACAGTACTCTATGATACTCTGTGACAAACATATGAGTTTACTATGCGGTAACCTTGTGTTTACCCCCATGAGTCCGCTGCAGACAGTCCGGTAGTAAAAGGGATTGGGTGGGGGGTGGTGCTAATTATAAACCATACAGATCATTCTGTCCTAACTGATAGTTGCCGTTGCTTCCGATGATATCAAATATAGCAGGATAATCAATTATTAGAGTAACAAACATGTGGGTTTTTATTGTTATTAAAGGGGATAAAATACATTGCTTGGACCAATGATCGCGCTCGGTTCCGAGCCAAACGAGACTAAAACAGAAGGAATCGTTGCCAAGACGTGCCAGTCTTAAATTATGTATGCAAACACGTCGTCATCGATCGTTTTGTGCCATTTTAAGTATCAAGTTTGGCCCATTTTGGTATCAAATACTTCAAGAAGTATAGCAGAAGACAGGGATATCAAGGTATTGTTTACATTTTAAAGGGAACCGCGGTGGACACCATCCATATCAAATATAGCAGGATATCATGTAAGAGAGGGAGATAATTTAGGACAGGATGATCTCTACCAGCACACTCGTATCCCATCTGTTACTGCAAATTAACTTCACGAAAGGTCAACTGGATTGTGGAAATTCCTCACAGATCTTTGGCACAGCATATATTGAGGTGGCTTTGAACGGTTTGTACCCAAGCATCGAGTTTCAGCAGGCGCTCTGGGCGTGCTGGTTGCACTGCTGGATCTGCTGCAGCTTCGGCAGCCGAACCCGCTTCAACAACAACAGGCAACACATCGTGTCGACGCATCGATACATACCTACAGTATTATTCCGGAACAGTAGAAACGGGCCTAGAGTCTCTTCGTGTATTATAGTAGAGACCTATTATACTGGAATGGAGTATTTAATCGCGTCGATGCCATCGAACCCACAAGGTACATACTGCAGTAATAACAGATGGGATACGAGTTAGATCATCCTGTCCTAAATGATCCCTCTCTTACATGATATCCTGCTATATTTGATATGGGTGGTGTCCACCGCGGTTCCCTGTAAAATGTAAACAATACCTTGATATCCCTGTCTTCTGCTATATTTGATACCAAAATGGGACAAACTTGATACTTAAAATGGCACAAAACGATCGATGACGACGTGTTTGCATATATAATTTAAGATTGGCACGTCTTGGCAACGATTCCTTCTGTTTTCGTATCATTTGACTCGGATCCGAGCGCGAAGATTTACAAGCAATATTGTGGTCGAATATAATATACCCAATAGATGTTTGTTGCCTCACTAATTGATACTCCTGCTATATTCGATATCAACTTAAGCAACGGCAACTATCATCTCGTCAGGCACGCCAAACACCCGACTCGCGATCCGAGGGGTTGAAACTACTATGGAACTGAATCTCTGTCGCCAGCCACCGCAGTAGATGTACTGCACCAGACAGGGCCACCTTGTTCGTCAGCACAGCCTCGACCGGGTGTCCACGCAGATAGCCTTTTTGTCGCTCAAGAAACTGGGAGGCGCAGGCGCTGCACAAATCTTGGAGGAATTCCACAATCCAGTACATGTACAGGGATATTTATCTCTGGACTCCAGAACGAAGGACCCCAGACTCCACAACGAACGAAATTAATCTGATTGGCTGTATTTATTCGTCATTTCGAGAGCCAAGACCGTAGAAATCGAAAACCACAGGGACGCGCAGCAAGGACAGCTCTTGGTGAAGACCTACGCGCAGCACTACATACGTCGTCTTCTTCAAGGTAAGCAAGACATCCAAGACTTTGCTTGAAATGTGGCTAACTTGTGTGTCGATTGAAACTCAACAAAGGCATAAATACGTAGCTAGCCAGCAAGGAGTTACATGACGTCGGTCCCAACCCACAGTATTAAGCAGTGGTTGATGACGAGATGTCTAGCTCGCTGGTGGCGATGCCTAGAGATAAAATAACGCTTTAATGCTTAACACGTTGCCGTGTAACGAAACGAATTAAAATAATCAGAAGCAACCTCCAGCAGTTGAAAGAATCCCATTCCAACAGGGGTGATTAAGAGAACCGATGAGAGAATTGTTGTTTCCGCTTCCAAACTGTACACGTTCAGCGTCTATAGTTCTTAGTCATGCTCACGTTCTTGTTTGTATTCAATGCGAAATCGCTAATATATTTTCCTGTCTTCAACCTCTGGAGTTGAAAATGCTGCATGCAAAGTGACCTCTGTGGAGCCACACTCACCCAGCAAGCAAGTCAATTGGCATGACTACCGGTACATGTACTCTGCTAGAAGCACCCTTCCGTTGTATCAGCGATATAAAAAATACTAATTATTTTAACCAATCAGATTAATTTCGTTCGTTGTGGAGTATGAGGTCCTTCGTTGTGGAGTCCAGAGATAAATATCCCCAGTACAGATCATTCTCCGGTGGGGCAACATCTAATCCAATGATATTAATAGTCTGGAGAAGAGATTGAATATGTGGCGCGGGTGAGGGGTCACGGAGCTGGCGAGTAAAGCAGACTGCATCGAGATCTGCTGCTTCACTGCGTCTGGGTAGGTGCTGAAGAAAGGTCGACAGGGAACTCAATGATGTTATAATAATATTATACATAATATATAGGAAGATATATTATTTACTATATCTTCCTATTTTACGATGTTCTCACTAATTATCAAAGCCTGAGGTACGGTAGCGTATTTGATACTGTCGCATTGAATTAAATGTTCAATAATATCGTCACTTTGTACGTAATCGTCTGTCTGGTTAGATTTGACAATCCTAGTGTCACAGATGATACCCGTAATTTTTAATAACGTTATATTGTAAATCCTGCAAAATCAATCTCGTTTTGCCAAAACAACTGCAAAGCACAATACCGGCATCCTCCGTTCTTTACTGACAGTCATGTTTGGCTACAAAAAGGGGGTAGAAAACGTGATGTATGCCGCGCATTGTAAAGTAAAGAAACTGCATTTGTCAGTTCTCAACAAAATACATGAGCAAATCGAAAACTTCTGGACTTGTGCGATCTTGTCTATTTCTCCAAAGTACAGTTCTATTACATGTAGAGCTTGCACTTGACAACTTGTTGAGGACTTTAAACATCCCATTAAAGAACGCCAAGCTTATTTTTATACGACCGCGGACAGCCCGCCGCGCTAGCAATCTCGAAGCTCTTGCGCTTCTGTCGCTATTATTACTAATATATTGGTTTGCGTCGCTATACATGTATATGCATAAACTCCTATACCACTGTGGAAGCAATAATATTAATACCCAAGTGATGTTGTCGGGGAGCCCAGCATCGAGTCCTGGGAAGTCCTGTTGCGTTGATAGCGATTTGTCTTCGCTAATAGCATTCCGTGGATTGGGAAGTGCCCCTTTTTTGTTTTGTCAGTTACAAGTGGAGGTTTGAAATAATGATTTTTGATTGGCTTAAAACCGTTGTCAGTAATAAGCGGCCGTCAGTAAAGAACGGAGGATGCCGGTACAGTTTCCCCGGCAAACACATACTTAAGTAATTGGAGAAAATAGAAAGAATACCGAACTTGATATGAAAAACACAGCAAACGTTGTGTGTTCTAATAGAAGGGACGGAATTGGAGAAAATATAAAGAATACCGAACTTGATATGAAAAACACAGCAAACGTTGTGTGTTCTAATAGAAGGGACGGAGGCGGCCTAAGCTCGTCGACTTTATGCCCACATCGTCAGAATAGGCGCGACCAGCTGGAAGAACATCCCCGCCCTCGCCAGCCACCGTGTTTTAATGAGTTACTGAGACGTCTTTTGACAATTGAGTACGGCCAAATTGGTGTCTGACACGTGGCACGCGATGGTGTGGGGAACACAACAGTTCATTTTGAAAAATGGCCGATGAAGTGATTGACCTGGTCAGCGGTGAGGGGAAGGAGCAGGAGGTCCTGGACTTGACTGTCCCTACCAGCGACGACGATAGCAGCCCACCTTTGAAGCTAGAAGTTGCGGCAGCCGCAGATGCAAGCGTATACACCAACAATAGCGCGAGAAGTCGAGTAAAAACCATGCACCAAGCTGTCTCAAAAACCGGTTCCCAAAACCCGTCGAGCCCCCGTGAAGGACTCGAAGCGAGTGTCAAGCCAAGACGATGTAAACCATATTCATCCAGAACTATCTGAATATTCCTGGCGTTCTTGAAGGCATCCAACGTTTACGGATCGAAAGGGACCGAGAACAAGGCTGCAGCCCCGGGTTCTAAAGTAGCAGAGGAAGAAGAGCCGAAGAAGATGAAGAAGAGGAAGAAGAAGAAGATACTGAAGAATCAGACGCTGAAGTGGCAGAACCTGAGGGCGCCGCTCCCGAAGTCGCTGGTCAGGAACAGGTGAAGTGGCCGTCGTACGTCAAATTTTCGCTTTGTATGTTCGTAGCGGGAGGTGTGTCCGCGATGGATAGTTGGCCTGCGGATTGGTGAGAATGGACAGGCGACTGCTACACAGACATGTGTCCGAACGTCGGAAGCCAGCTATTCTGCGCCTGGGATATTTGCAAATTTGACGGTCACTGCTCCAACGGCATTTACCAGACGGAGGATGTCGAGCTCTTCGCATCGGCTACAGGAATTGGTGTTCGGGCGACAGACATCATTCGGGTAGGGACAACAATAGCGCCGTATACTGGGCTGCTGATGGACCACTACTACGACAAGGATGTTTGCAACCTGAATACGTCCTTTCGCTTCAAGCATGGAGCAGCGGAAACAAGAAGCTCTTTATAGACGCGGTGATGACGGGAACAATAGCCATATTTATCAACTACAGTTGCGAATCCAATTCCGAGTCTTTAGAGGTGCGTCACAACGACGAGGTTCACGTTCCGGTGAAGACAACAAAGGATATATTTGCTGATGATGAGGTCACGGTTGACTATGGTACGTGGTTCACTGTGGCGTGGAGATTCGGAGAATGCCCAAGCTACTCGGCAGCCCCGCAACGACAATTAGAACTTGCTGTGAAAAGTAATTCACCGTCCCGATTGGCTACTCTCCCATGATAGAGTGACTCAGTGACCGAGTCTCCCACGGGTGTATTAAAAACCTCGGCCGAAGGTGAGTTTGGACCCAAGAGGTAGAATGAACTGCAGAGCGTACTTAAGTAGAGTGTCGTCAGCTCGGCCGAATCCAGCCAGCGCATAGGATCGCCACGAGGGATCGGCAATTACTTGATTATTGTATATGGTATATGACTAGCGATAGAACCATCTAACAAAACTCTTAGAGCCACTCAGTATGAAATCAGCAGTCTTCCCCCCTCGAAGTCAACTAAGTGTCAAGTCCGACTTCAGTTAGAAGCGTATTAGTTTGCTTATTTAATTGCCTGGATATGCTCGACTTCTTGGGATGCCTGTTAGTGAACTCATCGTGCATTGACCGATAGTTTATTACTGGCCAATCCAAAAGTTAGGAGTGGCAAAGAGAGTGGGGCCGACATTAGACTGTCGGTCTGTGTATTTACCTGTGGACTAAGGGTCCCCGCGTTTATTTTACTACCCGCCGATGTGAAAACCTCGGTACTTCTGTTCAGGCTTGCAAAAATCGGTATCCTCCATCTGAGGGACTACAGAAGTTAGCGCGAAAGCGTGATATTACATCCTAGCCTTTGTTCGTGGCTAGGCGTGTACCTTAAGGGGTAACTTATAATAACCTCGGTATACAGATGGTTAAACCCAACCCGGCGTAAGGGACCGTTCCTGGTCTTCAGGTTTAGATCCAGCTCTCGTTGACCTTTTTGAGCAAGACGTTTGCTGTTGGTTGGCATTTGGTAGTGATATTTGCTGTGTATTCATATACTACACCTGGCGTCGCGACCCTGGATTGCTTTAACCTTCTGTGTATTGTGGTTGTCGTAGGTTCTTACCCTAACGAAGAAGAGAGAGAAAAAGAAGAAAAGAGAGAAGATGGCGAAACGAGCGAAGTCAACGGTACCAGCAACTCCGATAAAGTTGAGTGGAGCTCTCAGCGAGACTATGGCGCGATCCGATCCGACGTTCACGACACCGTCCAATAGGATGGCGTCGATCAACAAGCGTTCGGACGACCTCTAAGAGCCAATTGGCTACTCTGACGTCAAGATCAAGGAGGAAGTGGAAGATGATTACCTGGAAGGAAATTGGTAATACCCGATCTTTCGGAAGATGCTACGGTTTCTGCAGGCCGTAGGGGACCAGTGAGGCCAATCGCGCGAAACCTCGCTGAAGAGTTGGACGATATAGCTCGTTATGAACTGGCTCATGACTCCGACTATGATGAGACCGATGGTAAGAAACCATCGGCAAAAGCCGGGAAGACTGCTTCCCGGCCAAGTGGCACCAGGCCTCCACTCAACGGAGATACCCCGGCTGCCAGCAAAGTTCTAGGCCGATGCATAGAACTCCTGAACACGAAGAGCAATTGGATGAAGCCTCTCCGCCCCCAAGTCAGGCGATCTGGATGGATCTAGGAGGCGTACTGGCCAGGCCTGTCGAGATAAAGACCCCTCGACAGACGGCTGAGAAGTCCCTGCCACTTCTGCACGAGACTACCAACTTACGGAGGGGGGTACTCCAATCGGCCGTGGTAGTGTTGTCTTCTTGTGTACCCGATGTTATGGGGGTATTACACTCTTACGGGTGACTTGTAAAGATGTGTCTGAGGGTCTTGGTGGATTCGTACAATCGTACGGGGATTCGTTTTTTAGTGGCTGACACGCGAATTTGCGTCACTTGTCTGCCGTTGCACTCTGGATCGGTCCTTGGACGATGTCGATCGGCGCGGGGGGTTGTCTTTGGGGGGTTCCTTTCCGTTGCTTGCCGCTTCCAATAGCGGAGAACTTAGTCGTAGTTGAGGGAGAACACGCGTGTCGACCAAGCAATTCGACGGCGTTGTACTTGAACTTTGTATGAGGATAGTCGATGATCGTCGGGAAGGCCAATTATCCTTACCCGGAATACGACAGACTTTGTATGAGGATAGTCGATGATCGTCGGGAAGGCCAATTATCCTTACCCGGAATACGACAGGCCACTTGTGGGTTGCAAAGCAAATTATTCTCTGTTTATTATTATCCCTAAGACCAATCTTCCTTCATGTGTTTGCACAGCCAATGATTTCTATTGCAACTGACTCTCCTTGAACTACGGGAATTCCTTCATGTGTTTGCACAGCCAATGATTTCTATTGCAACTGACTCTCCTTGAACTACGGGAAATGATGACCTGATCGGACAGCTGTTAGATCTCCAGATGGTGATCCGATCAGGATCGGCACTCGATCGGGTTGCTTGATTCGATCGGGTGGAACACTCGATCGGGATGTACGATCAGATGTATTCATATCAAGATAGGTTCGGATCACTTGAAGTCGCACTTTACCGGATATTTCCGTCGTTACCGAGAATGATGGTGTTGTACTTATGTCCAACTGCGACATCTTCCCAATCTTGAGACATTCCAACTGTAATCCATTTCGATCGCGTTTCTCCACTCATTCTTGATAGATGTCGGTTGACTATTTTTCTCAAATGGCGTTACTGCAATCTTAACTTTTGGCATTTACGATCAGACGATAGAAAATATGGCAACCTTGCTGCTATAGCAACACTTCGGGCAACCATAGCAGCAACCACAGAAACTAAAGGGACTCGGTAATCTATAATAAATTACAGGGTCACTGAATCGCCCAACGTCTATTTTTATAAAAATAGAAAAATAAGTAAGCTCGCACTAAGTTCGCACGAACACTTTGTGCAAAAGAGTTCTCCTCCTGCAAAAGATACTCTCCCTGTCGCGGCATGAACGATAAAATGCTGGTCCGCGAGCTGGTGCGTGCTCGGCTGGCCGACCTGACCATGTACGACGCAAAAGCTTCTACCATGGCCGGACCCACTGTTGCCGGCCACGACAATTTCTTGCCGCCCTTAGTAGGGTTCTGCAACGGTGTTATCACATCTCACCTCACGCCGTGGATGGTCATCTTGGAGATAGGTGCCACATAATTCTACGTTGTACGTTGGTGTGGCGTCCTAGACGACGCATCGATCACGCCATTTTGTCAGCGCCTCGCTTTGGCCTACATCTTATTTGCCGTCATGAATATGTCCAGCATACGTTCGCGTAGACGTTGCTCTGAAAAGTGGGCCCCACTTTTGTCTTATTAAATAATCTTAGAGTCAGTGCTACAAACCCGTCCTGTATTTCGCATGTAGACCGGTACCACACCTTGAGAGATACACCCCCTTTTCAGTCAATCGTTGTGTGTAACAGGATTTCGCATGTAAAGAGATACAGACTACTATTCCGAAAGAGTGACTGCATTAAAAAATAACAGGATTTCGCATGTAAAGAGATACAGACTACTATTCCGAAAGAGTGACTGCATTAAAAAATGATCACCACCCATCAGTTCTCGAATGGCTCGTGTGAAGCCAAAGGACCGCCCACGCAGAGGTAGCATCGGCCGTCACGTACAGCAGTACAAGATGAATGCCGAAACTGTCTGGAAAAGGCTCACTGTCCTTGCTTTTCTCGACAGAACCAAGAATATGCGCGCCACTGGCTCAGTTTTACCCTACGCTAGTAGCACTAAATTACAAGATGCAGCTAGCTATCGCAAGAGGGAGCACAGAATATTAGAAACGTACGAACTGCAACTATTTTATCTAGTGACATGGAAACAACGTTGGTAATTGGAATAATGAGCTCCGAGAGGAAGAAGTTCCGGACAACATCAAGATGAAAGTCACGAGTTTGACCAGGACGAAGAGACGACTGTTTAAAAATAAACTTTCTCCTTTTCACAAATTTGAAGCATATATTTTGACAGGGAAGTTTTGCATGTGAAGCATGGCGCGTATCGGTCTAGATGCGAAATACGGTAGTCACTGATGCCAAACATCCCACCAGGTCAGTTTCTTGGCACTTCTAACGTTTGTATATCGATCTTGTAAAATCTGAGAGCTTCTTCAGGCGCACCACGACCTTGACATACACTGAGAGTACTTTGGGCATATATCAAAATGCTGCTTCTGCAGTAGTCACTAACTCAGATTGAGCTACCAATTTGTGGTATAACGGTTTACTGCCTTCGTTTTTTTATGAAACCCGGACATTTCTCGCATTTTGATAAACGACATTCACCGTACCCAATTTCCTATGTCAAAGGACACCCATTCACATCGCAAGAAAGGTGATCTAACCAATAGGAGTGGCGCATTGAGGGACTAGGATGATCCTTTGCAAAAGGGCGCGTGTGTAAAAACACTGATCCTTCCGGCTCTTACAAAGGAGCCATTGTGAATAATGGCGCCGAAGGGGACAGGGGAGGACCAACACTAAGGATGTCAACATGAAACCTAGCCAATTTGAGAGGGACGGCGTCGCAAAGGAGGAGAAAGCGCACGTAATCAACACATACCGGGACGACAGCCAAGTTTTATCCCGGTCCGCACTGAACATAATCTTGTAAGAAAGCACAACGACAAATATACAAGGGAATTGAATTAGCAAATAAGTTGGAGTATCGAGTGGCAAGAAAAAAAACTGCTGAAGAGTCGTGATAGAGGGCTCTCTACTGTGTTTGGAAAGGGTCATGTAGACCTATTTGCTCATTGCAGTCACGATATATGCTGTGAAAGCGTCCGGCTAGAGGGCTATGTTGTGATGCATATCGAGACCAGGCAACCGCAAAGTTGAAGGTCAACCTGAGAACCGCACAGTGTGAGACAAAGAAGATTCAAGAACCTGAGAGCTGCGGGTCGCTGCATATTAACGAGAATGGTTGCCGAAAGAAATAAGAGGCTATCCAACACAAAAATCTGCTCACTTTTCCTTTTTTTCCTTGTCTGATGTACTAGTTAGCATTTGGAACGGGTCCAAACTCGAACAGGGTTCTGAACAATGGTTGCCGAAAGAAATAAGAGGCTATCCAACACAAAAATCTGCTCACTTTTCCTTTTTTTTCTTGTCTGATGTACTAGTTAGCATTTGGAACGGGTCCAAACTCGAACAGGGTTCTGAGCCCAAAAACGGACTTTCCACTACACGTGTTGGCATTACAAATGGTGGTGCCGTTGAAGTACACAAATGAGGGGGTCCCGAAAAACTTGGACGGAAGATACTGGCAGCAGTACAAGTGGGCAATGGAGCTTGTTTTTTGGAAGAAGGAGCTTGCAGATGTCGTGAATGGGATAACTAAGAGGGATGGACTCGCGACTGAAGAAGACCAGGCCAAGTTTGACGACATGCAAGTGACGATTATGCAGTTGATTGGTACGTCATTGCCGGCTGAAAAATTGCACCAGGTTAGACACAAGACCACAGGGACTGAAATATGGAGGGCTTTATGCGATATCTACGAGTGCACGGACAACCAGATAACAATTGCTCACAGAACTCGATATCTGCGGGACGAGCTAGAAGCTGCAAGTCTAGCCCCATGTGGAGATGTGAATGAACATTTAAGTAAAAGTTCAATCTTCGAACTGAGCTGACGTATGTAAAGTATACCGTTGAGGATATTGATATGGTGGAAATTTTATTGGACAGTTTACCAAACCAACATGAGTTCGAGAGGTTAAAGGCTGGTATTCGCTACAACTCGGGTGTAAGATGTACATCACCGGAACGAGTTCGGGAGCTGATTCATTTTGCTGACTCGCGCCAGATGGTTTACAAGACCAAGGGCGGCTGACATCAGCGAGAAAGCTACAAAGGTAGTGGAGATGGTCGGAACTCAGGTGGAAACAAGGCTGACAATGAAAAAGGTGAAATTCGGCGGCAGAACAAAATTGGTATCCCGATGAAGAAAACCAAGAAGTGTTTTATTTGTGAAAGCACGAATCCCCTCAAAGCCGATTGTCCTGTTAGGGTAAACCCATCAAATAGAATTAGGGAGCCGAAGCGGAGCCGAAAGGACATAAGACCATCTACTATAGTAATCAGACTACGAGTTCAGATTCAACAGAATCACTTGTTAATGTGAAGAGAGTCACGTTGAATGAGGTGCCGAAAACTCCAGAAATGCCCATTGAGGTATTAGTTGCTGAAGTGGAAGAAATAGATGACGCTGAGGACCTTGAACGCAACAACGATTCTGAAGAAGACATGCAAAATGATACGGGCGGTGGCTGGTGGTATTTTGATACATCTTCGAATACCATCTTACCGGAAACAAAGATGATTATGTTGCATTCACGGAAGACACTTCAGAGTATCAGAGCGTACATAGAGTTACTCCTGCCCTCGCTTCGCACATTACTGGTGTTGGAACGATAGCACTGATTACTGAGGTCGACGGCGAGCAAGTCAACTTCAATCTGGACGACGTCGTCTATTCCCCTGGAGCAGCGGCTGGACTTCTGTCGTCTGGCGTGGCTATGGAACGGGTTTCGGGTTTGATTATAACCGAGAGACCAGAATTTTCAGACTGGACCACGAAGGAAGGACACTTGCGGTGGCAACACTCCAGGATGCTACTTGGGATTTTTAGGCGAACCAGTCACAAGATAGACGTAATATTGGTCCTCCGAACAGGCTGCAAGCAAACTTTACTGCGGCTGAAAGTGTAGCATCACTTAAACTATGACATGAAAGATTGGGACATGTTTGTTCCAAATACTTGAAGACTATGGCAGATAAGGACATGGGGAAAGGTATATTGCTGACACAGCGCCAAGCGCATGAACATTGCGAAGGTTGTTATATTGGAAAGCAGAAGAAATCCCCACATCGCAAGAAACTCGACAGAGGACTGTTGGTACCAAACCAAGTGGTCTACACAGACCTGCTTATACCGAGTAAGGAGAATGGAACCCGTTTTGAAGCAGTATTGGTCATAATAGACGGTTTCTCACGCTTTGTTACGGTCCACCTGCTAACAAGCAAATTGAGTGGCGTGATAAATCAACATATTAGGGAGTATATCCTATGAGTTGAACGCCAAGCCGGGTGGAACACACCTGAACCTAATGGCGTTAAGCCTAAAGTTCGACGAGTGCTGATGACGCATAGTGTTCGACAAGTACTGACTAATAAAGGTGGAGAATTCGTAAACCTCGACATGCAAAAATGGTACAAGACTCAAGGTATTGAACACATTCTTGTTGAACCGAAGAGTTCACAACTCAACCTGTGCGAGCGCACTCACCAGTCTCTCGTGGAGATGACGAAAGCTACTATGCGGGAAGCTGCATTTCCGAGAAGTATGTGTCCCGAAGCAATACGACACGCTGTTTACCTAAATAATCGGGTGTATAATAAGGGGACACAAGGAATTCCTTTCCAAATGATGTTCGGAGTTGTAACGGGGCCTGGCCCAGACAGGTGTATTGTGACCAATCTGATCTATCCACACATTGAGGTGTTTCATGCTATGGGTTAAAACCTCACTTTATGGCTATCACCTTTAATTAGTGGGATACCCACCTATCCGCATAAGGTCGGTTCGTACTTATGAGAGACACAAGACCTCAGCTCCACTCATTCGGGATTGGTGCTTGTAAAGAGTGCGCTATCTAGACAGTTTTACAGTACTACATCTTCATTAACTAACAAAATACACTTAATTTAAATATAATTTACAAATAAGCAAGTTAATTGGGAGGGCTTCCTAATTAGCTTTAAAAAAGCAGGGCGTTCTTCGGCTATCTTTAGGCAGAGACACATGGCGTCTGTCAAGGTTATGTAAGAAAGTGATCGAGAAAAATGGCAGTGGTTACTGCAACCTTAACTATGAGACATGAATGGTTGCTTTTAGCACTTATGGTTGCTTTATCTCAATCCAAAATAATATGCGCTGGAATATATTTTTCAAATTTTTCAAAGCGTATTATATTCGCATGAAAATCTTAGGTGCGCCTTTAATGTGAACATTCGATTAAGTACGGAGTCCGAAAGTCGTTCATTTTTCAGATAGCGGCAAACGGAACAGAGCAGCGGGCGGCACACGCAGCAGGGGAGCGCCGGGCTCGACACTTAGACAAGAGGGGCGACAAGGCCGAAGAGGAGACCGTGATGGAAGGTGAGGTGAGCGTATTACTGAAATAGTGTGCTCATTTTGTTAACGTATCACATGTTTCAAGAGCGACTCCTGCGCAGTAAAACCAAGGGTTTCCCAGGACCTAACTACATGCACCTAACGCTGGGTATTGAGAAAGATCATGACAGTGACGAAGACTTCGTCTCAGACGAAACTGAAGGTGACGAAGAAGGCGATGAAGAGTTCATTGAGGTGGACTCTCCAAAATCAGGTGAGGTATACTGTGTGATATTATTTTAGGTGCTGTACTGGCTAACAGGGATGTAGATTTCGATCATCAAGCGCGCGGTGGACGAAAGGCCAAAGGGGGAAGCATCCCAAGGGGTCTCCAGGTACGATCATTCTACAGTTGATTTACTATGGTTGCCGTATAAACTAAAGTTGCTGTATGCTTCATATTCGGTTTGTATCTTCACAGGGAAGAAATCATCGAAGCAGACACGTGTGAAGCCCAGCAATGCTCACCAACTGAAGAGGTCGTGCACTTCGAAGGACGCTGTGATTTCGCGGAAGAAAAGCAGATTTGTGCAGACTGAGATGCAGGAGGATAAGACGGCTTTGTCTGAGACGCTTGAGGATGAGGCGGCCGTGTCTGAGACGCTCGAGGATAAGACGGCCGTGTCTGAGACGCACGAAGATAAAGCGGCTGGGTCTGCGCACGAAGATAAGACGGCCGTGTCTGAGACGCAGGAGTTGGAGGAGTATGCTCCACGCAACCGCACAAGTAACATCTGAAGGAGTTGGTTGTTACGGAAGAACAGCGTGCAGCTGTTGTGAGTGTAGTAGCACCGTTTCCAGCGCGAGAGATCGAGACATGGGATGAGTTCGACAAGGTGCTGGCGACGTACAAGAAGGCTAACAATCTTCAGTTCCGCGTTCGCAGCTCTGAAACATTATAAACTTACAATAGGTATCTAGTTTTGCTATTCTTGTGTGCTACACTAATTTTAACTTAGTCGTGTGTTTTTGTATCTGCAGCTCCCACACTGATCAATTACCGTCAAGTTTTAAGTGGAGTCACAAAAAATTTCGCTGTACACACGGTGTTGCCCAGGGTTCTCGCTCAACTGGTCAGCGCAACCGTAGAGTGCGCTTCTGCGGCTGCTTGGCTCGATTTACAGCAAGTGCTGTGCCGAAGGAGGACGGCACATTTCACGTCGCGATACGAAATGAGGTATGTAAGCCAACTTCGCATGATGGACAGTAAACTAACATCCACATATTGTTGTTAACAGAATCATACCACAACCATCCAACCACACCTGATGTGGCCACGTCGTACCTGACTGCAAGAACGATTCCCATGGATCAGCAAGACCGCGAGTATTTAAAAACGTTAGCTGGCGCTCGCGCGTCTTCTAGACACTTACCAACTTCCTGAACGATCGAATTGGTAAGAAGACTTAGCGTTAAGGCTACAGCACTTGCTATTATCTTAATTAATTATTCAATTTGACCCCACGTGCCTCCAGGTTGTAAGGTGACACCTCAGCAAACCCGCAATCTTATTCGTAATATCATCGGGCAAGATTCAGCTGAAGATCTCTTGAAAAACATGTTGCACTCTCTCGTCCAGCTGGAAGGCAGCGACGTTCTGGTCATTCAAGACCAAATGGATGTGACCTGCGGAATTGTCATGCAAACAAAGTTGCAGAAGTTAATGTTTGAGAAGTGGGGTGAAATATTGGCGATGGACTTTACGCACGGGACGAATACTCTGGGCTACCACTTAGGTAAGTTCTTCTCACTAGTTATAGCAACCTTTTCATTACGTAATGCAACCTTATCATCTTATAGCAACCTATAGCAACCTTAGTATCTAACCTGCTCTGATTTGTGTCGATGTGCCAAGCATAGGTAGTTTGGTGGTCACCACAGCTTCTGGTAGAGGATTTCCAGTTCTGGACTTTATCACACTCAACCAGCAGACCGCGACAATAACAACAATCCTCAATTACTTCAAGGAGAAAAACCCCGGATGGCGCGACATTGCGTCAGTGGTCATCGACAAAGACTTTAGAACGGGGTGTGCTAGAAGAATCATTCCCTGAAGCGAAGATACTGCTCTGTCAGTTCCACGCAATTTCCTACTGGAAGAAGGTGATGCAGCGACCCTCGTTCCGACTGAAGGTTTCACAACGCGAAGA
>JAIKVB010000667.1:0-21143 GCA_024679045.1 Phytophthora brassicae
CCCACGAGGGCGTGCACGCCCACCACCAGGAGGGTCACCATGTGAAGCCGTAAGAAGGAAACGATCGAGCCGATAAACCACATTCAATTAATATGATCTATTATATTACTCTTTCTTATGAAGAGGAGGGAGAAATATATACTCAACAACTGAAAACATCTGACTTCATCATTACACGTCTTCGTTTACGTCTAGTGTCTGCTGCTTAGGTCGTAATGCCAACCAACTCGTTTCACATCAGATCTCGGACAACGACACGCGAGTCGTTCTCGTCCATGGCTACTATTAGATAAAATGGATACTCTGTACGGTATGCTCGAGCAGTACCCAGCGATAAAAAGTTGTTAGGCCGTGCTCCCTCCCACCACCGTTTTACAGTTAATCTGAATGAAGGCTTAAATGGCTGAAAGTACTTGAGAAAAAAAAGAAAAAAAAACTGAAGAAATAATTTATTTCTTGTACCCCTAAATTATCTACGGATCTGACCAGCACCCGCTCTTAATTTAATATTCCAACAATATGTTTGTTTGCTATTGGACGCCGCCCAAAACTGACACAGAGGTGTCGTCTTATGACCCCGCATATTTTTTGACATATGCAGCCTCGATTCTCGTGAGACGTAAATATGGTCTCACCAGACTTGATGGATATGTCAGTTATATGTCGAATGGAAGCCTGCCAAAAATGCCTTATGCGGCCGCTTTATCTGCAGCAGATAAGTCGAACTTAAAAAAATATATGTCGCTTTATCGCGAAACACCTCCACCACAAATAGGTCATAGCCGCTGCTCGTGACCTATTGGGATTGCCCCGTATTAGTTATTATGTATAGTATCATCCAGATTTTTATAATACGGACGACAATTTGTTTCGGACACGTCAGATCCACACGTTCCATATTTTGGCATTCTTCACCATTCTTCAAGTTGCAGTAGAGAGGTGAGATGACGGACGAGGACTCGGAAGTACTAGTTGGTGCCTTCAAGAAACAGGACAAGGAGCTGAGAGAGATTAGAAATGAAGTGTTTCGTATGAGACGTGGAAGATCGCCATGAAGAGCCGTCACTACTTGACGGCTCAGTGTTTAGAAACACCATGTAATTTGACGTGGATGGTTCTGTACAAGTACGGCAACTTTTTAAACAAAACGAGTTTGACGAGGTACGATACCGAATTGATGCTCTTTCAACTAACATATTCTAACTATAATATATACTATGTGTTCGGGTATAGACCCGCATTTTACCAACTGCTGATACGGTTTTCACGCTTCTACTGCATTCCTCGTGGGCAAACAAGAGGCCGTCCCCTCAAGCTCCGATACCATCACCAGTTTCTAGGACTAGTGGTATGTTATTACGTTGGATCCATGGAGATAAGCAGTTTGTGCATGTTATTTGGAGTACCCCCGAGTACGTTGTCGCGTACGCTGAGGAAAGCCGAAGATGCGCTTTCTGATACGCTCAGCAACTATTCACCAGCGCGAATATCTTGGCCGTCTCCTGTTCATCAGACTGAGCTGGCAAAGATAATTGAAGCTCGCGAGCCTCTTCTGAAGCACAAGTTTGGTTTTATAGACGGAAAAACTTCAAGGTATGTACCAACTTTTTTGCAATGCTACGTTTATTTACAATTTAATCTTCGTAAATGGATAGGTTCAGCAACCGTCAAACGCTGATCTTCAAAACACCATGTACAATGGCTGGCTTCACTCTGTCTTTGTCACTGGGACAATATTCTTCGCTGCTGACGGTTGCATCGTGTGGTGAGAGCATAATTGTCCGGGGTCGTGGAACGACTCGGACACTTCGTTAGACTTTCGGAATAAGTTGCTTGACCCTGTGTACTGCCCTGATACGCGAATGAACGTTGTATCCGATTCAGCTTTCCCGTGTTCCACCATGATGGTAGGACGAATCATCACCCCTTTGAAGGACGGAGATTTTGGGCGACTTTGGCCATCACTCAGGAGTTCCGCTCGGACGCCCCACAATGCAATAACGGCAACAATGTATGCTTCATGCTTTTGGTCTTCTATTCATATGTTACGATGAACCGTCTGAATACCCACAATGCAATAACTGCTGTACGACAGGCTGCCGAATGGGGCATGGGAAGTATTCAAAAGGTATATAGTCGCCTCAATCTCCCTCTACCTTACGACCCTGAGCTCCGTGGACTCCGTCTACCCAAACTGTTCCGCATGGCAAACTATCGTGTACGTACGGTAGGCATTTCGCAAATCCGTACCACTTTTGCTGGAGAAATGGATATACCACCACATTTGGAATAGTGTCATGTAGCCGTAGTTTCACGTAGTAGTGATGAGAGAACGTAAATGGATCACTAACCATGTGCTGTATTTATACAAGGGTGTTTGTCGTAACTATGCTCATGCAGCAAACACGCAGATTCGATTGAAAGTTATTAACCTGTGTATTAAGGGATTAGAGCTGCGTATGAAATGGCTACAATGCATATTGACGATGGCCGCTACGTGTGGACGTCTTGCTTGTACCATCGTGATCTCGTTTTTTTGGCAATTGTCTGTATCATCAGCATCAGCTCTTGTGTGCGAGCTCGAGCTTCGTCGTGGTCGTGGCGGGATCGTTCCTCCATGTCAATTTTGTCCTGTCGACGGCGTTCCTCGGCCTCAGCCTTCGCGATAAGTAGACGCTCTTCGCGAGCAGCAATGTCGTCACGACGACGTTGATCTTCTTCGGCGCGACGAGCCTCCGCCTTTCGTTCGTTTTCTTCACAAAGAAGAAGTATTGTTTCCATTATGCTTCCTCTCATGTTGTTTGCAGAATGCTCGAGATCCACCATTTTTTGCTTAAGCGCTGTGGTAGCTTTCGCCGCTTTGATTCTCTTAACTTTCGCGAAACTGGCCTCGAGAGTCTCCCTCTCTTCCTGGAGCGCACGCTTGGAGCCAACAGTATCTCTGAACTCAGACAAGTCACCATCACCTAGTCGATTGAAAAAGTTCACGTACTTCGAGGTTTTTTTCTTGTCTTCGTGTTGGATCGACAAACGCATTTGAACTACTGGAGAATCCATCATGCACGAGACGTTGCTAACATCTGAATTTGCAGTACTCTTACGAGGTTTGACCTGAACCCCGATCGAGCCCATAGAGCGCGTGATTTGCTCTACACGCAGTGTCGATGGGCGTGGAGTATGTGCAAATGCTTCTAACCCTTCAGCGCCCCTGGACGGCGTGAATAGCTCCTGGATCTCACCCACCGTCGAAGGATGACTGGATAACGTTGGATCAGTAGTAACGGATACATCAGAATCCTGTAGGTCTTGGGTTTGCAGCTCATGTGGATGGTCGGCCAAGTGTAGTCCTTATTCATATCCTTCTTCATAGTTGTTGTCGTCGTGCTCAGGCTCGAAGGAAAAGTCCGGCTCGATGAACGGAGTGTCGCGGTCAGCTTCGTCTTCCATTTCGACGACATTAGCCTTATCATCAACCGCCTGCTTCAACTCTTTGGCTTTCAAGATGTGTGGTGGCATCTCCGAGTCTCCCGTCGGTTTTACGAGTACTGTAAAGTACCTTGAATTTACGGCGCAAGCTTTCATAGTCTCGCTCGGGGGAACCACGGGTCCGTCCGGAGTTAAATGCCACCGCCAGGCGCTACCATTCGTCCTTACCTA
The DNA here is from genome assembly GCA_024679045.1 of Phytophthora brassicae. Taxonomy (NCBI): domain Eukaryota; phylum Oomycota; class Peronosporomycetes; order Peronosporales; family Peronosporaceae; genus Phytophthora; species Phytophthora brassicae. The sequence continues at coordinate 3,658 of JAIKVB010000667.1, forward strand.
GCGGTAATGAATGTTCAACAAGGTGCAGAATGCGATTAATATCCATCATGGTATAATTCGTGTTTCCGGAGTTCTTGCCCATCTACCAACAAACACGGAACAATAGCGTTAGTACGATGCACTTGCAAAGCAGTCTGTTTATACGTACATGAACTGATAAGAGGAGAGGCGGTCTGTTGGGCTGGTTGTCTTCTACTAGATGAAAAGCAAAGTGATTCCGATTAGCGGCAGCAACTACATCCCGCTCACAACTTTCTCACAACTTCCTCCACTTTCGATTTGCCAAAGATCTGGTGTACTAGGAGCTCTATAGCAACTTCAACGCGCAAAACTTAGGTGCGCGATCATACAGCGTGCAAGTAAAAAATTGAAGGGGCTCGCACATTCAACTTGGCGCCATCCAGACCAGTATTCCCTCTGAAAAATATCTCCACGCCAGCAACACATTTCTTGAAGCTTTTGTGGATACGGAAACAGATATCGATTTTCGAAACAATTCAGCTTTATACAGCCTTCTCATTCGATTCGTAAACACCTGCATGAGCTGCACAAATAGCGTACCTGCTTGACGTTTGACTTCTCCATCGCAACGAACTACTTCTCCTCGTACTCACGGATCCTGATTGGCTTGAATGTCCCTGTGAACGCATCCTTCCAATTGACACCGACACACGAACCAGAGGTCGTCGCCGAAGTCTGCGGTCACCTCTTGGCCCGTAGGATGTGTGTAGTCGTTTGCACGACCACGGTGGTGCGACGCCCGTTAGCTATCTCGACGAACTGAGCCACAGGCATACAGGAATGGTTGACAAACCTCATCAGAATGCCCATACGCTCTGCGTTGACAGCCGCACATATTCAATAAGAGGGCTTCTCCGGGCGCTGTCTGAGCACGAGACGGTAGCCGCCGTTTCGTGGACGACCCGAACGAGATACTGTGACGTGCTCGATCTCCCCAAGGTATTGTCCAATCACTTCGCCGGCATCGATATCTTCAGTAGCGAACACGCCCAACCGATTAGTGAACGTTGATTCCCAGCAACACCTTTCTCGATTCTTCCAATCCGTTGCCACATTTTCCCTCATACGGGCAACAATTAATGTTACAGTATATGCTCGCAAGAGCATTGCGGCAAGTAGTGGCTCGACAGGGGTTCCAGCAACCACACGAACCAAATGGAACGAATTACAGGAAAGATTGTCGCCAGCGGGTTGAAGTTCTCGCGCAGGTTGATAATACCGTAGGGCCACTTGGTAGGCTTGAAAACGTCGTCTGACAGGGACATCTCCGTACGTGGCCGAAAACATGCGTCCCCAACAGTGTGTCTAGCCGTACTTGACTGGAGGATAGGAGGTTCTTCCTCGGCGTGGGGACGAGCGTATGGGCTTGCAGTAACAAGCGTACTTTACGGGCGTCTGTACGACCCGTTTTACGAAGGAGGCATGTCTGGGTGACTCTAATTGGCGCTCTCGGCGGCGTTTCCAGCATAACTGGTGACGATGTCGTTGGGCTCGCTACACATGGCTGAACGATAGGCGACTTGGCACCAGAAGCATGTGGTGGACTGTGTGGTGGTCTTTCGGTGAATTTAGCTCCGGCAATAGTGGGCTCGGACGAGAACCTTTGTGGGGTTGCCGTAATTGTCTCGCTTTCGCTAGCGTGGTCAAACGAAGAATAGGTCGCCGAATCTGTAATATAGGTTTCGTTTACTTTGTAGTGGGCATCATAATGAGACTGGGTGAGAATATCAGGTGCCGTGTTCTCCTCGTCACTGGAGTCCCTGATTCAGCGATGTGTCCAATGCGTCGAGGTGTGGGTCACACGGACCATGACTGAGATAAATAGTGTACAGGTTTTAGTTGAAGCACCAAAGAATGTAACTCCGACGAACTCTACATACCTGGGGTTGTAAGTGACTTGTTCGTTTCGGCCGCAGATTTCAAAGTGAGTAGCGTTTCACTTTGTCGGAAGATATAATACTGGTGATAGGACAGCAGAATGATAAGAACATGTTTAAGAGTGATGGTCGCATTAAACTATACAATTACCAAGACAATTGTTTATGTAGGCTTCACAACATATATCCAGGGCTAGGGTCGCTTATCGAGACGATTTCCGTGCCTCACGATATTTACGTCGGGTATATGACGAGGCATATCCGCTGCAGATAAGGCGGTCGCATAAGGTATTTTTGGCAGGCTTCCAATGCCATATTCAGCAAGATGCGCCTTGCATATATACTTCTCACTTTCCAATCGACAGCACTCAGCGCGCAAGTGACCTATTAATAGAGGCAGGTCGGACCGCCATGCACTTTGTTGAAGATGCAGCTAAGGACTGTATATTGTATTATGAAGGTATCAAATCAAAATTAATTTTAACCCTGATATTTTGGCTCTAATAAAAGTTTTGGCTTATTTCAGATTCTCGTCGAAGTGACCTCAGCTTACAAGAAGAGCACGCAGAACCCGAGGTTATGGTAATCGATGATAGTAGTGATGACGCTGCTGACGAGCCCGAGACCGGCCCCCGTCCAAGGAAACGACTGTGCACTAGGAAACTTGAACCAGTAAATCTGAACGAAGAGGCAGCTTCAGCCTCAAGTCCTCCGTGTGTCACAGCAGCGTCTGGCCATTCTTTGTCGAATACCAAGCGCAGCCTGCAACATTCGTTCATGCGTACAGCTGTGAAGGTAGAAGTACCCACCGCCCCGCGCGCTATGAATCCGCGTAAGCTTGCCGCCCGTCCGCCTCAGCCTACTCGACCAAACTACGTCATTCACAAGGTGAAAGTGGCTTCTTCATCCTCGTCGACGATTGACCACGGCACTAAGTTGGTCCCGCCGGATGCAAAGGCGATGATCCCCCCAAAACCACTATCCAAGTTTGGACAGCCTCGCAGTGGAAGATCACACACGAGCAACTAAAACGTTCGTCGAGACCTCGTGGCCAGCTCGCGTGGCGTACCTCAATAACTTTTTCAACCCAAAGGATATAAGCTACCGTATGTGTATCACTTCGGGAACTGCGCATGCTCCGATCCATTCCACATCGACACATGCCGAAACGCGCGTTTGAATATTTTTGTACAGAGAAGTGCTGCTTTTGGGATGACCTCTGCAAGAATCGCCCACACGAGTCGAATAAGGTTATGGTGATGCAAGACTCAAAGACTTGTCAGTATGCTGTGGTGTCAACCGCTCCTATTAAGTCAGGATAGGTTTCGGGAGAATATATTGGCCAGCTGGGGTACGTAGAAACGGAGAATTCCAAACGTACACAGAACCAGGGGTATACGCTCATCTTGAGAGTGCGGTCGGCCGCGTATCGGGAACGCAGAATTGGAATTGACGCACTTCACCTTGGCGGAAGGATGCGATTTGTCACCCATTCGTGCATTGCTAATGCTCGCTTCTTCGAGGTGGCCAATGGTCGCCGACACACTGTGATTGTGGTGTCCACAAAATAGATCAAGCCAAATGAAGAAGTGGTGTCCACAAAATAGATCAAGCCAAATGAAGAAGTTACTGTCAATTACGGACCAGACCTCTGGTTCGTGTCAGATGTGAAAATTTAAACTGCGTTCACAGCAACATTCAAGACCAGGACGACCCATGACTGGCACGTACATGGGACGCCATATTGGTCCGAGGTAGTTCTGCATTAACCACCAACACGGACACAAGATTTGATGAGCGACGTTGTTCGATTTTCTTTCGTAAATTACTGATTTGGAAGGCCTCGTGGAGAGAATCCACTAGGATCAGACGTGACGCATGTTGTTCATGCGTTCCCTCACAGGGGAAAAAGGAAAAAGTGGATCCCGAGCTTCACGATGTTTTGAACGCGTGTTGTGTGGTGCTTCAACCATTTCATTTATCGATTTCACAAGTCGGGCCTCGTCAAGATTACACCTACAATAACGCACTGATATTTCGGTCACTCATGGGAAAGCAAACTGGAGCAAGTAACTACTCTCTTCCCGAGATAATGCACATGTTGGATGTTGTTAAAAGGGTACTTCCCCAAGGCAAAGACATGTGGAGCTCAGTAACCGCCCGCTACAATTCGTCAAAGGACCAGCACTGGTCCGACCGTGATTTGGACAGCTTGCGCCGCAAGTTTAAGACCCGGTATGGCCTGCGTAAACCTACTGAAAACCCGAACATTCCGGCTCACGTCCTGCTCGCTAAGGAGATTAAGAATTCTATCGACGAGGCGAGTTCTGTCTTTATTGCTAGTGATTATAACGACGAAATGGAAGGGAGAGATGAGGGAGAGATCGAAGACGGGTTTCCAGCAACCTTGGGTTCATCAAGCTCGGATTCGTCCGTCTCGAGACTTGCTTCAATCAATTCGTCGGGGCCAAGCGTCGAAAAGCCTAGCAGCGGGAATACGGGTGAAGAACTATGTGAGTTCGAGACTGGAATCTTGCCCCCGTTCAGTATGTCGGGAGATGACTTTCCCAGTGCTGACACAGACTTCTCTGCTCTGGAAGTTGAGTTCATGGGGCGGCCAAGGCCGTATACACCCGCACTCCAACTCCCACTAAGGTCGCAGATAGTGTTGCGGAAAGTGTGGTAGCATCTAAACCAAGGCGAAATCAAAACACTCGAAGGGGACGCCTACGAAGAATGTAAATAAAACGCATGGCCGTAAGTAACACCACGCCTCCGTTCGCAGACACGGCTGAAGGGCGTGAAAGACTTCGATATCCCTACGAGGAGTTTGAAGAGGCGATCTTTACGGAGAAAAAAGAATCAAGGCTGAGAAAAGTGCAGGGGATTTGAAGCGAAAGCTTGCTGAAGCAACTCAGAACAGTGTGGACGGCTCCGCCGACCTCGAAAAGACCATCATGCTACAGCGCGTCGACGCTGATAGAGAAGACAGAGCACGTCAAGAAGCAGCAGAATTGAAACGCGAGGCTGAGAGAGAAGCTCGTGAAGAGCGTCGCCGAGAGGAGCGTCGCGAAGACCGCGCGGCTGCTGAGGAAAGGCGTCGTGAGGAACGCCAAGAGTCTCGGGCTCACATGCGCGAGATGATAATGCTGCTGTCTGCTATCCAAAACGGAAAGATGCCTACCACGGAGCTGTAAACCCCGACTACCTCACGACGCAGTTTAACACAATCAGCTTCTTAGACGAACATGCACACATCCGAGCTCGGTGCTTCATTTTTTCTAGTCGTAATGTCAAAATTCAATAGATGATGGCTAAAACAGAAGATAAAAGTATATTGAGTTTGTTTATGAGGAGCAAGCAAGACTAGAAAAGACTACACTGGTATCACTACTTGCTCATCTGAGCTCTTCTAAAAGTCGTGCGAATTTGACTGATCCCGGTAGCACGTACACGGTAGTTGGCTAGGTGAAACAAGTTACTAAGTTGCACTCGGCGGCGATCGGGGTTGTAGGGAAGCGGAAGAAGGAGCCTATGGTACACTTTCTGGATACTGCCCATGTCCCACTCCGCTGCTTGGCGAGCAGAAGTCACTGCATTGTGAAGCTGGCGCGCTGGGCTGCGAACAGAAGGGAGGAGACGGTCGATGTCCCCCTCGTTTAGCGGGGTTAAGATTCTGCCGCGCATCATGGCAGAACACGAAAATGCTGAATCACTGACCAATCCTAGCGTTTGGTCTGGGGACAAACTAGCATCAAGTAATTTTTCTCGTAGTTCGAGACTTGTATCTGCGTCATTCCACGATCCTGGGCAATTGTGTTTGGCCCACAATATGCAGCCATCCGCCCCGAAACAAATGTTTCCAGTAACAAACACGCAATGCAGCCAACCGTTATAGTAAGCGTTCTGCAAGTCCGAGTCGCTTGGTTGCATGATCTTTAAAGAAGAAAATAATATTTAACAATTTCCCGTACTGCATCATATTGTTTTACGAGACTGTACCCGATAGTTTTTGCCGTCAACAAAACGAAAATATTTTGCAGTAGGGACTCGCAGGACTCCACCCACGACACCATACGTTGCTGGTGCTCCAAAGAAGGCCATGAAATTCGAGCTGGATAGAAGCCGCTGAGCTCTGCTTGTAGCGCTAACTCGGCGCGCGCTAGTGTGCGTTGTAGAGTAGGTGGGGGGACTGCAAAGACCTCGCACAGAGTTTTAACCCCATAGAGCCCTCGTAGAAGTGCATGAGAAGTCCAAGGTCTTGATGATGTTGCGTCAGCTTGGAAGGCCTGCCTCCTCGTGGCCCAGGAGAATGAATAGCATAGAACGGTGAGAATCGAGCTAAGAGCTCATTAAAAGCAAACCTATTTTACCAAAAATCATCGTTAGTAATAAAGCTCGAAAAATTAAGATGTAACGGTCTTTCAAAACCATCTTACCGAGTCAATGTGGTGACATTTAGCATGTTTGCGTCCGTTCCGTGCTCATACAGCAGATACCACGCTGACAAACGTGGGGCGCCGAGACACGCAGAGGTCAGACGGTGTCGAGTCTGTAGCTCGCGCTTGAGCACCGCGGCAACGAGGAGCTCGTGAACCTGAACGTGTAGATCTCGTATGCGTCGAGCCTGGTTGTGGAGCGTCATAACAACGACGACTAACTCGGGCGAGTACATGAGAGCGAAGCCTGAGGTTAGATTGTAGACTAAACAAATGGGGCGGTGGATTTTGAGGTGTCGCTGTGTCCGGGCTTTATTGACTTTATTCTAACTACTTACTTCCGTTGCTCCACCTATTGTGCATTTATAGTAGGACAAACTTTCCCAAATATAAAGCAGTTTGGTGACACTTTTGGACTTATGCCGGCAGGGTGTCTTATGACTAGTATTACACCTTGACATATACCGGTAGGTGCTTTATGACGCGTGCCTTGTTCCGCCTTATGTCAGTTTTGGGTGGCGTCCATTATATCAATATGTTACTCTTAGTTTTGACCTTCAATAACGTTTACGCAACGGGAATCATTCATCACAAATCACAACCACAAAGTTGGTTCATCCTTTACTGCTACATTTTCATTTCTGCACAATGTTGACGAGTGCCTGTAGAGAACGACTAACAATTTGAGCGCGAATATATTTTTCAAACTAGCGCCCTTATATATTTTTCATCCTAGCATGATCAATTATGTATTTCTTCATGTTGACACTGACCCCTCCCTATTTTATTCTGCTGCTTACCTTTCCCTTCTGAAAAATATTATTTTCGGATCCCCTGCGAACGTAGGCAAATGCCTGGTGTTCGCAGTCCGTGTGCGTAGCTCGCGGATACAAACCCAGGACCAAGCATGGTCACCAACGGAGCGCAGCAAGGTGCTCCCCTTTAGGGGGGGTTGAGGGCTTACATAACACATACAAGCGAATACGAAGCCGTAGCAGACTTAGTTAGGGTGTGCCACCAGCGAGCGCAGCGAGCCGCCAGGGTTGTTTGGAATCGCGCGGAGCGCGTAGCATTGTGATATGGGTATATACGTGTCCGTGAAGTGATAATCACGTGGTGTTTGTAGTCAGTGTGCATAGCACGCGGATGCAAACCCAGGACCGTGCAAGGTGACCGATCGATTTTGAAAGTGCCCGATAAATCATGCAAAAGTACCGATTCTAAATTCCCACCCACTGCGTCACGCAAGTCATAATAATCCCGCTGCAAACCAGGCTTCTAAAAAAACAAACAAGAAACAGAAGTTTTTAAAAGAAGGTCACTTATCCGTGAGCATCAAATTCCGAGACACTTTTTAAGACCATTTTTTTATTGAAAGGAGGTCGAATCCAATATAACAGAGCGTACGACGATAAAGCGGATTAAATTTAGTTTGTCCATATTAATCGAGTATATTGTGAATTCCGCCCAAATTTACCAAATCTGGTCGATTTACTGAATACGCCAAAACCGCCAACCAATCGACGAACAGCACTACCGGCATCCTCCGTTCTTTACTGACGGCCGCTTATTACTGACAACGGTTTTAAGCCAATCAAAAATCATTATGTCAAACCTCCACTTGAAAAAATGACAAAACAAAAAATGGGCACTTCCCAATCCACGGGATGCTATTAATATCTGAGCGAAGACAAATCGCTATCAACGCAACAGGACTTCCCAGGACTCGATGCTGGGCTCCCCGACAACATCGCTTGGACTATAATATCATTGCTTCCACAGTGGTATATGAGTTATGCGTATATAGTGACGCAAAACAATATATTAGTAATAATAGCGACAGAAGCGCAAGAGCTTCGAGATTGCTAGCGCGGCGGGCTGTCCGCGGTCGTATAAAATAAGCTTGGTGTTGTTTAATGGGATGTTTAAAGTCCTCAACAAATTTTCAAGTGCAAGCTCTACATGTAATAGGGGAGTCAAACCTGCTTAAAATACTGCTTGTAAATTTTCGCTAATCTGCTTGATTATATATCGGGTCCTGCTTGTTTGTTTCTGAAACAAGTCACCTCCCGAGGTGCCTTCGAGCGGTAAATTAACAGGCGATCTGGGTTAATAAGTTGCGACACGTTTCCTTTAGTTTTCTTTAAAGTTGCGTCTTAACGCAGTGTATTTTTTCAGCGTGGTGCACAACCCTAAGCTGCATCGCGTCGTCCACTGCTGTCCGATCGCTGCAGGTGACACTCCAGCTCAAGTGCTTTTCTTACCCATATCGTGGCTAGCGCTGCTGTAGCCGTTGCTGACAGCACTGAAGACGTCACGTACAGCGCTTCGACGTCGTCACTGACCAGTAAAGAGTGCAATCGTGGGCTGCTCATCGCTGCTTCCAACGACACAGATAGGACCGAGGAAAAACAGTGTCCATCAGCCATAGTGACGACATACTGAGCTCCGGGTCCGGTAACGTTTATTTTCATTTGCTCCAAAAGCTCCTCGCTTATGTTTTTTAGCGTTTCTGTCTTGCTTGTAGCATTTTAAGTCTCAGTGAATAATTATTTTAGTAAATTATGGCGCCACCACACCGAGATGAATACCCAGATACTGCAACCGTGGAGGGTGGATTGAACGTCAACGTAGATGAAGATGGGGAGTCAGTAGATGAAGAAACGTCAGTAAAAGTTCATCTTAGCAGCGATGACTACCGCATTATTATTTCCTGGCTGGAAAACGAGAAGAACTTTGCGGCTGTGTACGGAAGTAAGAAGATGGTGGTAGGTGGGAGCCTAAAATGACGAAGAAGCAAGCTTTTCAAGTGACTGGCCAAGTTCAAGGCACAGCATCAAATCAATATCAACATTGTTACACAACGGACTCCTGAAGGTCTATCGTGCCAGCAACGTACGCCAGACCAGCAAAGTGCATTGAGCCAGCCAAGTGCATTGAGCCAGCAACGTGAATTGAGTCAGCCAAGTGCTTCGAGTCAGCAGCGGTCATCAAGCCAACACACTCCTGCGATACAACAGAGTCGAGTCGCGCGGCAAATTTTTGAGTAAAAACGTGAAGTGTGAGTCGGAAAAACGTTCTTCCAATAAAGTATGGATCGTGATTAATCTAAAGTATATGGCGTTCATAAGTTTCAAAGTTGAGTATCTATCTTGATTAAATTGTAGTAGATAACGACCATAGGCTTCAAAGTAGAGTATCTGTCTTGATTAAACTATAGTATATACTAAGCTTCAGTAGAGTATCTATCTTGATTAAACTATAGTAGACGACGGTCATTAGCTGTAGTGAATAAGAACTCTGTATCTCTGACGCCGTCACCGCCGGGTCGCTGAAAGTAGCTATGCGCTCTGGGTGACTGCTCGTGCACCACAAGCTCAACGCGATGATGGGACTCAGTCGTGCAAAATAGTAGATGACGATCATAGGCTTCAAGATAAGTATCTGTCTTGGTTAACCTATAGTAAATACTAAGCTTCGTAGAGTATCTATCTTGATTAAAATATAGTAGGCAACGATAATAAGCTTTAGTGCCTAAAAACTTTCTATCTCTAACGCGATTGAGGCGCTGACAGTTGCTCTGCGCTCTGGGTGGCAGCTTGCGCTCCACAAGGTCAACGCGCTGCTGGGACTCAGTGGTGCTCTTCTCTTGCTGGTGTTCGTCTCACTGAGTGTGAGGATGGTTCCGCTCTTCGACAGTCTCAGCTGGCATCATTGCTGTACTCGAGAGGGATCTCCGTCCAGCTAACTTGTGGTCAGATCGGCCACCGAGTACGCCTTCTTGAACGAGATGGCCGGCGTGTACGAATTGAACTTGAAGTAGACGCGAGGGACGGTCACCGGGTTCGTCTTGAACGCTGTCACATCGATCTTTTGTGCACTACGTTCGCGACGAGATCATCTGTGTGATCAGGCGGTTCAGGTTCGTGTATTTTGGACGATTGAAGTCGAGCGAGAAGCTGCCAATGTCGTCGACGGCGTGGATGAATGGGCGTACAACCAGGGCCATGTTCCCCAGCTGTGAGTGTACCGACAGTACCGAAAGGTCATACAATTCGCCGTAATAACCTGCGACGATGTGTAAATTTTCAATTCTGGGAGGAACATCTTTGCTGGCCCGCTTACTTCCATAGCGGCGACACGAATGCTGCAACACGTCGTCATCTATTGCTACTGCCGCGTTTTGTACGTGAAGATCGGGACCGGCGAAGACTTTCAGCTTACGTGACTATACGTAGTTTCCACTGATCCCTACTTGGCGCAAAAACGTTTTCGACGGAACTTACGATGCCGTGGGCAATAGCGAGAGGTCCACACAATTAGACGCGCTCTTGGCATTAGGCACAGCTCCTGCTGCACGGCGAGATTTGCAGTTTCATCGAATAGAAAATCATTCAGAAAATCACTGACGCGCCTTGGAAAGTGGAGTCAATGAAAGAGGTGTGTCGAGGACACTTCCTTGCTGCATAATTACTTTATGAAGAAGTAGCATTTGGGGTGCATGTTTTCGTAGGCAGAATTCACCTCTCATGACCAGCTCTGGTCGTTTTTGATACCCAAACACTGGCGCGCGTTCGTTTCGATCGCGAACGTAGCCGCGACATCCCCCAAGCCAGCTCGAATGTCTAAGCAAATGTCCTTGTCGTACATGCCCAATCATTCTAATTACACTCGAAACCGCAGCAGGCAGCAACTCACCTGTGTTTTCATCGGTCTTGCCAGCTTGTTGTCGAACGTCAGTGGCCGAAACAGCGCTAAATATATCACGGACGGTTCTTTTTGCTTGACTAAGGGCTAGGAGATGAAAGTTTTTTGTGTGAGGAGATGCCGTTGTCACCGTGGAAAACAATCAGCGTTGGAACATGGCAAGATCCTTTCCGTAGGTGCGCTTGATAGCACGTAGTCAGCTTTCAACATCTTGGGCCGAATGATTCCCCCGCATAGCGCGCGTCATCTGCTTCCATTCGACTTGTTTGCGCTGGGACTCGTGTTCGAGCGCGAGTACAACGAGCCTTTTGTCTTGTGCATAGGTGAAATAGCAAAATGTAATGATAATAAGGGCAAACATGCAACTTGAGTTGATTATACTCAAAATTAACTGGTCTTCAGCTCATCAAGTTAAACGCAACCCGTGTATTCATTGCGTTTCACAGCATCAACCGCAAGAATTCCACTGAAGGGAGCGAAAACGCTACGCAAATAACACAACATTTCTCTGAAGTGAACGAAAACGCTACACAAAACCACAATATTCTCCATTACGTTTTATTAGTCGAGCAAAAATGATACGTAGTGGCATCTAACCGCATTAATACGAAGAGCTAGGTGTGGCTAAAACAAAAAATGTAAGGTTTTTGCAGAACGCGGCCAAATGCCGCGTTTGACCGCGAAAATGTTAATACAAACAAAATGGATGAGTGTGAGTGGCTAATGTATCCAGGCGTATCTTTCTGGAGATTTAATAAAAATAAAGACTTATTCAAGAGTTCTAGAAATATATCCGTGAGCGTCGTGTTCGAGCCATCAAGTTCCGAGACAAAAAAAAGAATTCTCAAAATTTCTATTTAAAGATGTGTGAAGCCTAAACTAACAACGCTAGTATTGTAGCCAATAAGAGGCTCTTTATTTTTGGCTATTCAGCTACCCATTGGGCGAAATATTGACATATTTATGTCCATTTAAAAATATTTTTATTCAAAAAGCGCAGGAGAGCAAGGAAGAACCAGACTCAAGCCGACCGAGATGCCCTCGAACAACACGTTCAAGCAGTCAAGGCATTGTACTTACAATAATAAAAGCTGCTGCCAAATTTGGTATTCCAAGAGGAAGAATTGCGCGCCGAGTAACGGTTCCGTTGACATGGACGCTCCGAATAGGCCGAACTCCATTTTGACTAAATGAGAGGAATCAGAGCTCTTAAAGTCCAGTGAACACCATACACGTCATGGAATCTGCTAAAACAGCATCCTGTTAAAAAGTTCACTCGAAATTAGGTTTAAAATACTAGAAACGTACCCGAACGCCAGTACAATGGCGCGGTTTATCAATTGAAATCGCGCGTTTTTCTCGCGCCGACTGGACCAGTCATAGAAGATTGCTCAGTCAAGGCTATCACCATTTCGAATGTGACTAGTCGCCATGAATTTCTGAAAAACGATGCAAATGCTGGGTCGATCGCACCATCACGTATCTAGAATATCGGATGGAAGTGCAATTTCTCGCAAGGCTCAAGAAACAAAGAAGTCATCTCTTGCCACCAAAGGATTGAGAGTGAATATCCGTCCGCCTGAGGATAGAACTAACGTTTCGGTACTCGTATGTGACAATACCGACCTCATTTTTATTCTACCTGGTTTGAATTTTTCCAACGACTTATTTATGGTGACCAAACAATATTCGCGTCACTGAACGAGTGAAGGGGTCACTCGATGACGTAAGTTACGACATTGCTCAAATAACAATAGGAAATGGCTCGGATTGAAAATTGCAATACTTTAATCAAGTCTCTACCACAGAATAAGACCCAAGAGGTTAATGGGGAATTCCAGAAACGAGACATGATGCGGGAAAGGATGGGATGCACAGGAAAGGATGGGATGCGCGGGAAAAAATCAGTTACCTCGGCTCTCAAAACCACTCTTTACAGAATTTTCGAGATGGTGCGCATAAGGTCGGAGAGACGAACGGAGACCGCCGCGGTCGCTGCAGTCGCCCGTGACATAGATTTCGGACACTTCTGGCGTCAGCATACCGCTGTCGGATGGACGCACAAGAAGCCAACGAAGACCGAGGTTGCGTGGAAGTACATAAGTCCTGACGGGTCCAAGGTGTTTGGCCGACGCTACTACCAAAAGCCATCATGCAGTCACTTAGCGCATCTTTCCACCTAGCGGAAATTAGCTCGGAAACCAACTCCGTAAGGAACGTTCTATGGAGGTCCCGATCCCTTGTAGTATCAATAGCAATCCGACGTGACAAGTAAGCGTTGGCTCGAGCGATATCGACGAGACCCAGTGCCAGTTTTTATGCCACCGTTTGTAGGAATGACCGTCGGCGAGTGAAAATCTAGTACGTATCTGGTCTAACCAGTTAACACCTTGCATATGTTGGTTATATTTACAAATACAGGTTGGAGCAGCGAATGGGCGACTTGTATTCCCAATTCGTCGGTTCACAGTCGTCGCGATGGACGGATCAGCGTTGGTAACCGTTGTCACGATGCAGCCATCGCGGGCAACCGATAGCTTCCTCTACTAACGTCTTCATATCAAGCGACCTTACAGTACATGGTGAACATACAGCATACGATTAGAGAACTGGTCCTTGGCATTGTTGGCATGCCTGATGTACCACATACCTGGCAGCAGCCTGAGGTGGTGGCGATGGTGGCGATTCTTGCGCAAGCGGTGGAGTCAAGGCTGATGACTGCTGTGTTGCAGCAAACGTCGACCGTGGCATAGGTGAGTCAAGGCTGTTTAAACCGAAATCGTTCGATTCAGAAATATCACTTCAACAGTAAGCCCCTTTTATAAAGAAAGGGCAAATACTTGATGATCTATTATTCTAGAAAAGAACTGGCTACCATCGTGTAAGTTCATATGATTGGATAAGGATGTAATCTGTGGTGAAATGCGCGAAGTTACGGAAAATATGTCGCATTCGGCGTAAGACTCTGCATCATATCGCAGTGCGTGACCACAAACAACAATCATGTCTATTGTAAAATCGAACACTCATTTCCGATTTACCCGCTACCACACGAATACATTAGCTACCCGCGCTCGAATGGCTGGTTCGGCCGCCTCTAGGCTGGCCGACGCAAATCACGGCTGTCGTCGAATCGCATCCCAGGCCGGCCATTCTTTTAAAAACAGGTCATGTGACGTAACTAACGTCATAATAAGATGAGTCATATATTATTTGTGACTCCGAACAGAACTGATATTACAACCCAAATTAGCATAAGATTGGTTAGTTGAAGTTAACAGATTACAAGTTGTCCTTAGTTGTGCTAATTAAAAAACACTTTTCATTTCTCCCTCAACGCTTTACAGCTTCAGCAGCCTCCTACCCTTCGTGAAGTCTCAAATCATTTTAAGCTAAACAAGAAAAACAGCATAACATGTTTGTGACAATTGGCAAAAATGCTTTGGAGGCACTCAACCTGGATGACAGTACACCTCCAAGGGAGCCTCGTCTTTATTGTTTGGGAGGAAAGCCAGATGCCTGCAAAAGTCGATTTAATAAAGCGCTGGAGGCGCTTGCGTTGTCGTGAAATAACCCCCGTGCAGTTGGTACTGTGTCTTATCAAGGTGTTGCTGCACAATCGGCGAATCTAGAAACCATCCACAATTGTTTTGGCTGGCGTTTGAGCAGATTTTTAAAACACAGCAAGTTCGGTAGAGCAACGTGAAAAGATGGCTAACTCAAGCTACTTAAAATAGATGAGGGTTTCACTACAAACGTGAAGATAATTCGAATGAACAATGGCTGTCTTCGGCACATCCGAAACGAACCCGATTTACTTTTTAGTGGCGTTGATGTACTATTTTTGGGTGATTGGCTCCACAATTACCAGTCGCTGGGGTACCTGCTTACATTCATATGCCTCCATATCATGGCCGTCAAACTAATCGTGAACATGGAGACTATATTTTTCGTTCAGGAAGAATATAGGCATATAAGCAGTAAGCAATGTCGTAATGCTTACCGAGAATATTCGTCCTCGTGGTGAGTGACGAGATATTCTCGATCGATGGCGAGTGGGCATTTATACACAGGTAGATATTGACAAAGTCAAAGTACAAAGTCATTATATCAGCTGGTATATTTGAAATACAGATAATGGATCTGTCTGCCCCTTTATCGTGACATTCAATACATTACGGACACAGCTAAATTTGCAGTCATTACGTGCCTTGGGAAACCCACGGTATATATCTAGATATATTCCCAGCGAAGCTTACGCACAAAAAATTTGTATTGGAGACGGCTTCGCAGAAGTCTTAAGACAATTGGTAAAGATAAGACGAAAGGCGTGTCAATAGTTCTCGAGATAGCTTTGAGAGTGGTGCCTTTTGACTAATCGCACTGATCCAGTCCGATTAGTCACTGGTCCCCTTTTGCACGAACGCAAAAGGTGCAAAAAGCACCTATCGCAAAAGCACCAGAGACTAATTGCACTACCGTATTCGTCGAAGAGCTGTCCCCCTAATTTTTCATCGGAAAGGTGCCCCCCTCTTAGTTTTCCTATATAAAGTGATGGGCAACTTTTGAAGGGACTTCACCGGCGAGCTGCCCCCCCCTGCAATTTGTTTTGACCAAATATAATTGTTTAGAACGCTAGCAACACAGAACGCCAGTAGGCAATCTTATCAGGAGAAGCCAATGTAGTCTCAAATTGCCCGAGGGTATATCCATGGTATCCACTGTTATACTAATCAGTAACTCCACACACGTGTAGGAGAGGCACAACCTATCTAATGATTACAGACATGGATGCTGTCGGGTGCAATAAAAGGCAAGGGGGAGAGCTGTACAGCAGACGAAATCTGTGGTTAAGAGCTAAAGGTCGACGATGTGATTGTATTTCGAGCTGAAGTTGTTCCAGCCGATGAATACGGACTAGAGTACGCCATTAAGGCTTACGTGATTCAATCAGGATCACATGCATGTCACGTGGGCTACCTCCCAAGACGATTGCTACGAATGGCAAGCTCATATGAGAATAAAATGGCTACAGTGGTGGAAGATTTGCGAAAATCCGTCAACAGCCAGAAGCGTCGACGCGCAGAACGTAACCAAGGAATTGTTTGATGTGTATTGCTATCAAAAATTGAAGAGCACTTTAGAGCCTGATTTCTAAATCATGCAGCTCAATCTCTTCTCTATTGTCTAGCATTTGAGTGACTTCCAATTCTTCTGACTGACCTGCACGTTCTTTGGTGGGGCATTGAGTACGAAGTTTTCAATCTTTCCAACCGTTCGGTCTAATCCAGCGCAGCAAAATTGGGAGTAAAATGTGAATTCAACTCATGAATACTTTTCTAAAGGAAGGCTGCTGAAGGGAGATTACACGTGTGGTCGCAACGTCGAAAGACGCTTTTTTGTGGGGTGCGTCTTGTTGCATGACGCAAGGAGCCATGACCACTTTTCAAGCGTCGTACCTTGACACGTCGTGAGTGAAATGGCCAGTTCAAGCAATATATGTTTGATATTAATACTGAATGTTCGATTTGGAAGCTCCACCTTCACACTTTTTCAAATATCACTCTCCGGTACAGTATCAACAGAAAGAAATGGTAAGAACGGCACTTCTTCGTAGCCACGTAGTTTTATAAAGACCGTTGCGGGTGGTTCCGAATGAGTCACTTCTTTGTATCTCGAAGGCATTATCGAAGCCACATCTTAGCGTTCTTGATTACAAAGCAAGTCACAAACCCAATACTTCAATTTGCCAGTTTCGGGGTTCTACATGCATTCCTGCATTTTTGGTGCAATGGGTAGGTAGTACTAATGTTTTGCTAGAGGCGCTGCATTAGTCTGCGAGGACAGTTTACAGTTGCTTCCTAAAATTTAGTTGTGTTTTTAAATGTATGTAAGAGACATACTGCTTACGCAATAGTGTCCAACGCGCTTCACGCCGTTGAGCTGCTCTAACGTTTTGTTCTAATAGAGGATACTTAGCAGAAAGTTATGAGACATAGCACGTACGCAATAACGTTCAGCTAAACTTCAAGTCGTTAGCGCAATGTGGATGGCGGGTCAATGCGAGGATGCGCAAAAGTGATGGGTCCCTATTGGTGTCGGGTACAACCCGCATCTTGTGACAGCAAGAGCTCATATGGGTGAGATGTATATGTATAGTTAGAGTTCGTTTTACAAACAGAGCTACCATGAAAGTCAAAGACGCCATCAAGTCGCACCGCTTACTGAAGTGCAACGCGCTCTCGTTGAATGATTTAGCGAATATTTTGCTGGGCTTCATCACTAACAATTCCCACTCTGGATGTGGTGTCTGAGGATCCACCTTCTATTCTTCCTCCGGATCGCGGCGTCCACCACGAAATTGACCTGGAGCCAGGTGCGAAGTACTGTACCACGCGCCAATGGCCTCTCCCCAAGGAACAAGTCGACATCATTGATGCGT
>JAIKVB010000668.1:0-21134 GCA_024679045.1 Phytophthora brassicae
TTTTGAATAGTCTCCATCTTCGAAAATGGACAAAAAGTACGATTCGTGCAGCTACAAGGCGAGGCGTACGTTTCTTGGTGGAGAGTTCGAGGTTCGGTTGTTTGAGGTGGATGATGCTGGCATCGCTGCAGTTGTTTTCCAGATATCACAAGATCAAGGGCCGCCACTTAAGTTTTCCCGGGTGTTTTCTCGCTCTGAGTTGGACAAGGCTGGCATTACAAGAACTTTGGAGGATCATGTGGCGTTGGTCGACTCTCTTGAACTGGTAGAAGACGCGTACTATACTGGTGATGATGCAATTAATGCAGGACAAAATGTCTTGGCAGCTTATCAGTTGTCGTCCACACTTGCTGGAATGAACTTTCCGCCTCCCGTGGTTTCGCATCAAGCAGCATTGAGTTACTTTGCACGGGCACCAGTAGGACTCAGTTCGTGGAATAGCAGCCGAGTACCAGAGGAAGAGAAGTTGTTGGTGAATTTGGTAGTGAAAGGATTGACTGAATTGTGTCGTGAGAAACCTCCAGGTTTGGAAGCAGTCAAATGGCTCGGGAACTGGTTTCTTGACCACAACCCAGCACAACCCAAGGTGGAAGTCGAAGATTGAGGGAATTGGTAGCGATGCAAGTGATACAAAAGATAGGAAGTTTAAACTTAACATTGAAGAACATTGCTATTATACTCGAGTTAGTGGTTGAACGTTTGTAGGTGAACCGTCGCGGCTTGCGATCTAGCAGAACTTTTAACCTTGGACAACCAGTAACAAGTGATACAAAAGATAGGAAGTTTAAACTTAACATTGAAGAACATTGCTATTATACTACAGTGTGGTTGGACGTTTGTAGGTGAACCGTCGCGGCTTGCGATCTAGCAGAACTTTTAACCTTGGACAACCAGTAAAGAGCACAAATGACGGACGAGTTACAGTCATCGGAAGAGCTGGCGTTTGTGGCTGAGGAAGTGGACCGCATTATCCTCACGTCTATCGAAAGTTGTCTTAAGGATGAGATGTATGACGAGCAGAAGGTCTCACAATGGGTCGATTACATCTGTGAGTCCATCATGAAAGGACTTAGTGAGCTCCGCAAACCTCTCAAATACATCGGTACGCTGCAATACATACTACCAACTTCCGTACATGGACCTACTGACTTTTTATACCTTCAGTAAGCTGCCTCATTATGCAAAAGAATGGCGCTGGTGTACACGCTTCCGTCTCCTGTCACTGGGATACCGTCACCGATGGTAATCATTTTTATTAGCCGTCGACTGTTTTAATGCTAATATTGAAATATACTACCAGGAGCTCATGTAGTCAAGTGGCCCGGTGACAAGCACAAAGACCACAACCGAAGCATGTATTGTGTCATCACCGTGAGCGGCCTGAGCTTCTAATAAATTCTTAAAAAAAATACACACTCAAATTTTGTGATTCTAGTTCGATTTGTCACTTGGCTTCATTTTTGATTTGATTAAGTACGATATTATAGGCACCTGATTTTAGCTAACAATCCGTCCTGCAGCTCAGAAGTAAAGTATCCAAGACAGTACAGTGCAGAATAGACAGGTATGGGGCGCGAGGACCCAGTGACGTACGCCGGCTGGGTGTTTAAGGAAGGAAGCCTCGTGCGGTCGTGGAAAAAGCGTTTCTTAGTGTGCAAGCGTGAGGAGTTGGCGTATTACAAGAACACAGACGAGGAAAACCACGCGCAACTACTTGGAGCGCTCACTGCCGCGCACATTGAGCGTCTGCCGGACATTACGAACGGTCTGTTGATCCACGGGACAGAAGGTCGTCAGCTCAAAATCTTTACAGACACTAAAGCCGAATGCGACCGCTGCTACGACGCCATTATCAAGTACTGTCGCATGCAGGGCGAGTCGGACGACCCGCAGCAGCGTGTGGGATGGCTGGAGAAGGAAGGTCAGCACTTCCGTACATGGAAGAAACGCTACTTTGTATTGGCTGGCACGCAGCTCACGTACTCGTCCACGATGGGTGCTGAGAGACTCGGTGGCGGACGTGTCATTGGTGCCAGAAGGGACCCCACAAGACCTTTTACACTCGCTATTACGTTCGAAGGAGGACGCGAAATGCGCGTCGGAGGGAAATCCGAGGTGGACATTGATGATTGGCATAAGGCGCTACGACGTGCGCTGTTGTACGCGCAGGAGCAGCGCAAGAGTCAACAGGGACGACCGTCACTGGAAGACCCGAGAGATTCCAGGGACAGGGAATTTGCTAAACGACAGGCCAATGCCAGTGCCACAAGCACCGAAGTGACGGATGAAGAAGCCAGCTCATTGTTTGGTAGTGCACCCATTAGCATGAGTGATGACGACCCGCCACCGCCTTATTCGAGCGTTCAGGTAGAGGAACTCAAGACGGACGGAGAATCGTCAGATAATGGAGAGTTTAAGCACAACGAACGTCCGGCCGAGATGTATGCAGCCAGCTCCTTCCGACGCCACATCGTGGTGGAAACGATGCCTGACAACACGGCCAGTTTCATTGAGGTGGCGGAGGAACGAGAGAGCGAGGAAAAGCCCTACTCGCCAACGGCGCCAGGTACGACCACGATCCGCCGCATGCGCCTGGCTGAGAAACTGCTACAGGAGGAACTCGAGGACGAACGCAAGGAAGCCATGATGAAGGAGAACACGGTGCTTATGCAGACACCTACTCGTAACTCGAACACTGAAGAGGTTAAGGGCTGCTGCTGTGTGGTCATGTGAGCCACTGAAAATGAGTGCGAGTTATAAGCCCGCGAATACATCCACTATATAAGCACATTGTTTTTTGCCAGTCCACATTTACGTGATTGAAGTTTCCAAGGAGGAAACCACAACAAAAAGTGTAGGTATTGTATAGCTCGCCGTAACGTCTATTTACAAATTACTTACGTACGACCTGATATTCACGCTAAGTTACTGTTTTTTCAATGGAAAGTATGGTGGATTTTACGCGATTTTCACTTCCTGCCGAATTGAAAAAGGTAGGCACGCTACAGCTGGCGTCTTGGGCGTCAAAACTTTTGGGCTTCTGGAGATGTCCCAAACCGGAAAATCGTCCTTCAACACACGCAACTTATAACCCTTCATGTTTCATACAATGACTTCTTTCTTTTTACTGATTTTACCTGTAATACTTGATCACCCTTGCATCCGTCTACTGAATAGACTGTTTGTATCTCTCCATCATCCCGGTACGATTACTCTTGCGGGTAGAAAGGGTCGCCCCTCCCGCTTTCAACCATTCCAAAAAAGGCTACGCGATTCATTCTTTGCTTTCTCCCCCTTCCCGTAGTTAAGTCTATCGTCATGGCACTCAGCGGCATCGACGGCCAATATGCTGGCTGGGTATACAAACAAGGCTCTCTCGTCCGTAACTGGAAGAAGCGCTTTATGGTGCTCCAAGGACGACAACTCACGTACTATGACACAGCTAAAGTAAACCCGACCGTAAAGGCCAAAGGCAGTTTCCAGGTCATCACCGTAGAGCTCAGCACAGACATCCAGAATGGTTTGTTGGTGCATGGACGCGGCGGTCGTGTACTCAAGCTCTACACGGCGTCGGCTGAGGCCACCAGCACATGGTACAACATGATCCTGGACGCCACTTCAGTAGCTCCGCAGCAGTTTGTAGGTGGTCCTCCCGACCGTTTCTCCACACTCTCGGCTCAACCTGTGAGCGTAGATTTGGACGACGAGATGGAGCTGCTAGACCGTCTCGAATCTATGCCGCTCAGTGACGATGGCAGTGAACAGGTGACACATTCAGGTTGGCTGAAGAAAGAAGGAGCTCGTGTCAAGAGCTGGAAACGTCGGTACTTTGTATTACGAGGCAATGCGCTGTCGTACTTTAACTCGGAGGACACGGGAGCTGCAGCTAAAGGTTACGGTCATGTTCGTGCTGTGGAGGTGAATGGGACAGTGACGAACGGATTGGATATTAAGTTTGATAATGGTCGTATACTGCGGGTATCGGCCAGAAACAGTGGAGAGATGGAGATTTGGCTCCTTAAACTTAGCGACGCCATTGAAGCGGCCAACGCAGAAATGAACAACGTGCGGCAATCGCTCGCGGCACGAAACTCGTTCCGAGCTTCGTCAATGGGAGGACCCTCACCTACAATGATGAAGCAGCAGCACCAACAGGCGCAGTGGATGCAGCACTATTGTGGAAATAGGAACTCAGGGGTTGCAACACGGCACTCGCTGGCGTCCGTGCCGGCGAGACCGATGGGATCGTCTGTAGAGATGCCACAGCGCCGTACAGTGTACGAAAAGAGCTCGTCGTCGCTGAGTGGTTCGAGTTTATCGTCCGAGTTTTCGTCCGGCTCGTTTAACCACTCCAACTCGCTTTCTGATGCGTCAGCACCCGTTGTACACGCAAATGAAGCCACAAACAAGCAGACTTCGTCGGGCTCCACATTTTTTGACAGCGATGACGAGTACGATAGCGATGATAGTGAAGGCGACTGGATTTAGGCAGCTTAGGCCTCTTATCGTGACTAAAATCCAGATTTCTATGGCAAGTGTGAAGCAGTGACAAACTGATGAATTCAAGAAATTGGTCAGATCTCAACAACGCAATTTTGGAGCCGACCAAGCCAAATAAACTGGCGATGACTTCATCCGATGCGGGTTGGTCCCTTACGCGGGCTCATCATTTTCCCATGGGGCTTTTTGTTTGTATCACTAAACACCACATCCAGCACTGTCGAGAAAAAGTCAGACTTCAGGTTTTGACTTGGCTTTCTGCGTCCTCGTGACTTTTTTAAACTAATATGAGAACTTTGTTACTTCGAAGTACAAACAATTAGTGCGTCGTATGACCTGAATGAATATTTAACTAAAGCAGCGTCGTCTATCCATCCATCCACCTTGGTGTTCCCAAGGTGATGATGGTACATGTATGGCCGAGTCTCAAAGGCCGAGTAGCTGCCACACAGAGAACCAGGCAGCGGAGATGGGGGGAGACGGCAGGAGCATCAGCATCTCGATGGTGGTTTCCCGAGAGTTCACTATAGGTCTCACTTTTAAAATAGTCGGAAAATGTTCCCATGTCGGACACCCACCAGCAACACAATTATTAATAATGCTTCACACTCAGGCCGCAGTTTGCCTTCGGACATGACAATCTCGTTAACCCTTGTCCTGCAATAGACCACCAGATAATGAAGCCGGAAATGGTATCCTCCACTGCATCAACAACACCACAGGGTGAAGCCTAAAAATACTGACATGTGCAAGAGCTTGTCCGGCGCCAAATAAAGCGCCATCAAACCTTGTCCACCTCCGGACATTCGCTGCTCTGCCCCGACTGCTGAGGTCATTTCGGAGACGGCACCACAGAACACCCTTAGTAAATCAGCTTGCCTGCCTCAGACCATCAAACCTTGTCGACCTCCCGACATTCGCTGCTCTGTCCCGATTGCTGAGGTCATTTCGGAGACGGCACCACAGAACACCCTTAGTAAATCAGCTTGCCTGCCTCAGCCAAAGTACTTAACAAGGGAAACCTGTTCAGCTGACAACCATGGGCGCCGGAGCTTCAATGTTGCCACCTACGGATGAAAGCGAAGTGACAGAAATGACACCGCGCTCTGGTGGCGATTTAGCCCTGTTTGCCGCGATTCAACGCGAGTATGATCAGATGGCGACCGATGCTCTCGGTAACGAAGTCATCTTTGAAAGAATGAAACAAATTTGTACGACAGCATATGCTCCAAGAGACCCCAATGCACCAAAATCGAATTTTGCTGGTCGCGGACTCTTTCGGCGTGCATCTGATTCGAACCGTAAGAAGCACGAAGTTGTGTACTCGAAAGGCCTGGTACGAACAGGACTACCATATTTGGCGGTGGTTTTCGCATCATCGTTCTCACCCTCGTAGTATGGTTTCATTCTGTTTTCCAGGATATGACGCGAGACGTGATGCCCAAGCGACAATCCGAGTCGAAAACTGCAGAGTGCGCTGCAATGCTCAAAACCGCATTGCAGTCCGTTCTATTCACGGACTCGAGCGATAAAGCAATGGATCGGTTGCTTTTCCTCATGAAGAGAATCAAGGTTCCAGCTGAGCAAAATGTGATCAAGCAGGGAGACCTTGGTGACCAGTTTTACGTCGTACACTCGGGCTCACTTGAGGTCATTGTAAACGCGGCTGTACTCGGATATCTGAAACCTGGGGATCACTTTGGTGAGCTGGCGCTCATTTACGACGGTAAGTCTTGATCAGCTTGATTTCCTCGATATTTTCAACACATAACTCACGTTTTCCTCCACCGTTCGTAGCTCCTCGCGCGGCTACCGTGCGTGCGGCAACCAATTCAGTACTCTGGACACTAGACCGAGACGAATTCCGTATGATGCAAGCTCGTTCATCCAGTGATTCCTTAGTGAAGCGTGCGAAGTGGCTACGGCAAGTCGAAATACTTGCTAGTCTGTCCGAGAGGCAGCTAGCTTTATTAGCAGGAGTCTTGAAAGCTGTGACCTATTCGGACGGTGAGATGATCATCCAACAAGGCGACGTCGGAGAAAGCTTCTTTATCGTGGAAGAAGGCAACGTATCCTGTCAAATGGAAGCCCCCCGTGGTTTCAAGCATGGGATTCAAGAGCTTGCAATCTTAGGTCACGGAGATTATTTTGGCGAAATGGCGCTGCTCAGTGACATGCCACGAAACGCCAGCATTTATGCCCAAGGAAGCGTAAAGTGCCTTTGCCTTGACAGACAGGAATTCGACTCAATGTTAGGCCCTCTCACAGACGTGCTTGATCGCAACAGTCGAATCCGCATATTGCACACAATCCCAGCGTTTGCCAATAAATCCCAGGAAGCACTTGATTATGCAGTATCACAGCTGGAGATCAAAGCCTTTCAGGACTCGCAGTGCATTTACCGACAGGGTGATACGGCAGTAGCCTTTTATATCGTGAAATCTGGATGTGTCAAGCTCACCAGAAAGCGACACAATGATGCTAACAACCTTGTGACTGAAGAATTCTTACTCAAAGCCAATGACACGTTCGGAGGAGAAGTATTCGATCAGGCTGACAAATACACATCCACAGTAATCTCGGCCGGTCGCTCGCAATGCCAACGGCTCAAAGTATCTTCTCTCACTCGATCAGGTTCCCGCCAGTTCACGCAGGTAACAAGGTGTAGACTAATACCGACAGGAAGGACGTGTCAGCTGACGCTTGTTTCTGTTCCCCTCTAGCGCGTAAACATGGGCGGGCAAGGTCGAAATAAAAGCTGCACCCTCACTCTTGACGACATTCAAGTGGTACGGTCAGCATGTCTGCTCGAACTCAGGCTCTGCTTCAACGCTCATACTCGATTTTGCATGTGCGTCTAGGCAGGTGTGCTGGGCGAAGGCTCGTTCGGCAAAGTTGTCATGGTGCACGCCCTCGTGGACGGCGAGCAGGAGCAGCCAATGGCTCTCAAAATTATGGCGAAATCCCACATTATTGAATCCGACCAACAGATTCAAGTCATGCGCGAGAAACAAGCTCTCATGACACTGCCAAAGCACCCTTTCATTGTTGATCTGTACGCCACATATCAAGTAAGTGAGCAGTTCTCTTCCTGTACCCTTCGTTAATCGGCTGATACTAACCTCATGTCGGCTGAAAACAGGATGCAAATAATTTGTATATGCTGATGGAGTTGGTTCAAGGTGGCGAACTCTTCACACTTCTTCACAATGAAGAATTCATCGAGACAGTAGACGAATCTTCGGTCAGGTTTTACTCAGCCAATGCGGTTCTCGGTCTACAGCACATGCACCGTTACGACTACGCATACCGAGACTTGAAGCCCGAAAACTTATTAATCAGTCGAGAGGGGTACCTGAAGTTCGTCGACTTTGGCTTCGCGAAGAAAATCCCCTTTACAGTCGTCAATAGCGATGGTATGGAGGAGCTTCACTCTCGAACTTTCACCCTCTGTGGTACTCTCGAATACCTCGCGCCCGAGTTCGTTCTGAACACGGGCCACGATCTCGCCGTCGATTACTGTACGTTTTGCACTCTCTATCGCTTGAAGAGCTCTTTAGCTTGTGATACGCGAGTTCTAACAGAATGTTGTTCACTCCATAGGGGCGCTTGGTATCTTGATTTACGAAATGCTCGTCGGGTACACACCGTTCGGAACAGGTGACGGTGACACCACTCAACTTTTTCGTAACATCGCCATGATTCGTACCGGTGCCAATTCGGTGGATTTCCCCTTCCATCTTCAGGAAAACTGTCCCCACGCGTGCGACCTAGCACGTCGCTTACTGCAGGGTGACCCCACTAAACGCATTGGTGTGGGTATCAATGGCGCTCGGTGGATTTCCCTTTTCACCTTCAAGAAAACTGTCCTCACGCGTGTGACCTAGCACGTCGCTTACTGCAGGGTGACCCCACTAAACGCATTGGTGTGGGTATCAATGGCGACCAAGAGCTAAGACAGCATCCATGGTTTAGCAAGATCGAATGGGACAAGCTGTACAGTATGCAGCTCGAACCACCCTATTTGCCGCCCATTAGTGGTAAGTATGACATTTCCCTTTTTGAAGGCGAGATCGGCAACCGTGCCAAAGATCGTGCCTTTGACGGCGAAGGAGACGAGTACTTTGTCGGCTTTTAAAAGCGTAGGACTGTCACGCAGCGTCACCCCTACTTAAATTCAGTAGGGTTCGTCCTGATAGATCGGGATAATGCTCCAGACGCTATAAAGTAGATTCTTCGGTACATTCGAGCACGATATTTCTGCTTCACACACTGGCACTGGATGGTTCCTCCATCTCTCCATGCCCTTCGTGCTGGTGAATCACACGATTAATTGAGCGCAATCTTTCCGTAATTTCTCTTTGAACGTCCCGCGTTTCCCGGTGAATCTGCAAAATCGCTTCCATTTGTTCCATGGGATCCGGCAGCAGCGGTGGTAAGCTCTCTATCATCGAAGGTGGGGGCTCCATGGCCATTTCCACCGCCGTCGGGTGTCGATGCTGGGATTGTCCCTGTGTGACAGCAGATTGCGGAGTATGAAGTCGTCGGTTCTGTTGTTGAACGTCAGGAATCAAACCTGCTTGCACTCTGGCTCGGTCAATAACTTCAATAAGCTCGCGGATTTTGGCGTGTTCTTCTTGTAGCTTTCTTTTCGCAGGCGTCAACACCGCCATCCTCGTGGCCGCTACTTGCTCGTCTTTGCTCTCTTTCGATGGGCGCTGCGCCCGCGCATTAATTTCTCTGCGTCGATTTCGTATCAGTTTTAAAAACTCGGAGTGGGTAAGTCGGGGTTCTTCTGGCGCACCTCCCTCTTTTAGAAAATCCACATGACTCTGTTGCAAGATCTCTTGTGTCTCTTGTTTGTTAGGAAGACGGCTGAACTCTCTCGCGTACTGCGCATACCGCTGCAGACACAGTAATTGCAGTTCCTTACTAAAGTTTTTTCGCTTAAGTCTCTGCGTGGCAGCAACTCCAAGTCTCGGGCGCGCAGAAGCCTCCTGTCTCTCCAGCCCCGCCTGTTCATAGCCCAGATCAGCCTCGCTGAGCTTCACGAAGGTGTCGTCGACCAGCGCTGCAAGCTCCACGTCATCCTCGCGGGCGTTGGGCTCCATCTTGTCTGCGTGCGGAATGTCCAGAATGAATGTCCAGCAAACGTTTCCCTTTCTTCTTATTGGTCAAAAACACATCTTCTTTTTCTCCAATCGCAGCGCTGAAATGCATACCCACCACACGTTTCGAGTTCCTCTTTCATTCAAAGATATTCAACATGCAGCGAATGATGGCGATGCGTCTGCGTCTGCTGCAGCGCCCCGTGCGTGCCGGTACTTCCACCTGCAGCTTCTCCACCAAGAGGCCCGAGTTCACGGACATCGTGTACGGCCAGGACACGGGCGTACGCACTGTACAGTTTAACCGACCGGAGAAGCTTAACGCTCTCACACTCCCCATGACGCAGCACCTGACCCAACGTCTGCACAAGATCGAGCTCAACAGTACCGTGAATGCCATCGTTTTCTCCGGAAACGGCGGTAAGGCTTTCTGCGCAGGGGGTGACATCCGTGCCCTGGCGGAGAACGGCAAGGACCCCGCTACACGCCACGTCGCGCTCGACTTTTTCCGCCATGAGTACCGCCTTAACTACCTGCTGGCGGCCACCGAGAAGCCCATTATCTCGTTCCTTAATGGCGTCACCATGGGCGGCGGCGTGGGTCTGTCCATGCACGGTAAGTTTGTGGTGGCCACGGACAAGACGCTGTTCGCCATGCCCGAGACTGCCATCGGTTTCTTTCCGGACGTGGGTGCGTCTTACCTTCTGCCCCGGCTTGGCCGCCGTCTCACTGAGGGAGAAGACTATGTACCTGACGTACTTAAGTCCCAGGCGCTTAAGGGACAGGGTGTACGTTTCGCAAGCCGTTTGGGGAAGGATCGCCTAGAGCTGACGCTTTTTTACTTCTTTTTATTGATGATAGTTGGGCACGTACCTCGCACTTACCGGTGAGCGACTCAAGGGCAAGGAGGTTATTGGTCTCGGACTAGCTACCCACTACTTGAATACCAGCGAGTACGACCAGCTTGTGCACCACTTGACGGGCCTCGAGTTTGAAAGACATGTATCACAGGAGGAGCGTGATGAGATAATTCACGAGGCTCTCGAGGAGCTCGAGTCGGACGACGCCGACCAGGAAATTGACCCTGGTAAGTTGAATTCGTTTACTGGGAAGTTGGTTGCATTCAGATCGTGCTAACATGGAGTGTGGTGTTTTATAGAGTACTTGAAGACGGTTGAGTCCGTGTTTGGTGCTAACAACGACAACGACACAATGGAGGGAATCTTCGAACGTTTGGAGGTGCGTTGCAGTTGATTTTCTTTTCATTTGTAGATGGCTTTTGATTAAGTTTTACTGTATGTATTTGCTACTTGTAGAAGCTGAACACTGAGTGGTCGAAGGAAACCCTGGCGACGCTCAAGAAGATGTCGCCGCTTAGCCTAAAGGTGACGCTGGAACAGATGCGACAGGGTGCCGTAAAGACTTGCGCCGAGTGCTTCCAAATGGAGTACCGTATGGCTACACGTATGATGGAGAACCCGGACTTCTTCGAGGGCGTGCGTTCTGTGGTCGTGGACAAGGACCGCAACCCGAAGTGGGCAATGCGCGATATTACGAAGGTGACTGACAAGGACGTGGAGGCGTTTTTCAAGCCTTTGGACGAGGATCAGGAGCTGATCTTGTACCCGTCCGTGACGGCAGAGAAGGTGAAGGAGGAGGAGAAATAAGATGTTGCTTTGAACGTCAATAAACCTTCAGCTAAGCGGAGGAACTTCAACAAGGAACGAGAAGAAAATGCAGCAGTTCTCTTGACTGACGTATTCTGTATTCCTCTTTTAATTGTGCTAAGAAAAGATGACTGAATTACGGGGATCCCAAGACTCACTGTTGTTGTTTTGTGTAGATTTCCTACAGTAGGAACTTAAGCTATTTTCAAGAAGAGAGACATCATACAGGTTTGTATTTATAGTGATGTTTTCCGTCTGCTTCATCCTCAAACGCATTACGCTAGAAGGAAGAAGGGAGTTTGGTGCTATAGCTCACTTGTGTGGCCAGTGTACGAAGGTGAGTTACTGATCTTTTAAATCTGCTGTTATAAGCTGCATTGCCTGGAAAACTTCGCTTAGTGCTGGGCAGAATGATGTCTCCCGACGCTTTCGGGCGTACCCACAAACGCCACATTACGGATGTCGTTCGGGTTGCACTTGATCGGAAAGGTGTCATCGGATTTATCGACGTTCATGATGAGATGACACTGCTTGAAGCACGAACGCTCATTTGGGAAAATGTTGAAGACGCACCGGCTGAGTTTCAATTTGTTTTGGATGACGGTGCGCCTGTGAGTGCTCGGCAAGAAGGGACCCAGAAAATTGCGTACTTTTATCCAATGGTGCGAATTCGCGAGTTTCGCGGAGTAACAACACCATCACCATTGGTATCACCGAAACGGTCGAATGCTGGTATGAACCTGACTGCCACAACTACAACTCCTTCCCCAACATCCAGCTCATCGGAGAAAGTGTGTGTAAGCACAGCTTCTGGAGAAGAATTTCACGTATGGATTACTGAAGACTACACGTTCCAGCAACTGCGCCGGGACTCCGCTCGATACTGGAATATTCCTGCTGCTGATGTTGCATTAGCCGACGGGGAGGGCTGCTTGTGGCCTGAGCAAGCTAGGATTATGTCGTTAATGAGTGTGGGAGAGCTTCACAACAAAGGAATTATCCTTGAATACAAAGGAGGGACTATTGCTGGGAAAGCCCCTCACAGCGTCAGCTTGAAAGACGCTATGAGTGCAGTGACGATCGGAGCATTCAAGCGTCCAGGAACCCGTCGAGCGATTTCAACGTCTGCTCTATCAATATCGCTACCTCAGCCGCTTGGACTTGCCAGAACTACCCAGTCGTCGTTTGCTCTGCGACGATCGTTGTTAGCGACTAAACCAGACGCAGCTTCTAGTGAAGAATCATTTGGTGGAGCCTCAACGAATCCTGTGGAGGAGCTGTGGTTAGTATTCACATTCTACTGCGTCAACGGCGACAGTATGGAACTTGAGTCCTTGAAAGCACATCAGTTTAACAAACTGTTGCGGGATTCACGAGTTTTCGGTGGCCATTTGACTCCAGCGATGGTAGATATCATTTACACTTCAGAGACCAAGGGCAAGCAGCACGGATCTGGAAAGATGAACTACGAGGAGTTTCTTAATGCGCTGGTGAAAGTAGCGCGAGCTGTCCATACGAGAGGAAATCGAGGAAGCTCCAGCACCAGTAAACTTTTGTGCGACAGTGAAGAGGAAGACGAGCTTTTTCAAAGATTGGTTGTAAACCATATCCTTCCGCTAGCATCTCGTTGGCCCACCTTCACCTGGACGCAGCACACGCAGCGTCTCAGAAGACCTGAAATTGTGTCTTTCGTGTCAAAATTTCTCGAGCCGCTTGTCGAGATGTTCATGTTCTACGCGAACAGCTACGTCATGAACGCGTCCGGAGTCAGGGAGTTTTACATGTCCTATGGGGACTTCCAGAAGTTTATCAACGACTTCTACTTCGCCAATCTACAGCTCTCAAGTGTCGAGGCTGCTCATGTTTTTCTGGCGTCTTGCTCAAGCCCTCCTTTTCACGAAACCCTTTTTGAAGCTAGTGGTGGTAGCCATAACACGACGCAAGATACAGATTACAACGAGACGGCTTCGCAGACAGCGGAGAGTGTGTCGGGAGGCTTCAATGCCGGGATTGCGTCGATTCAACGAATTCTCGAAAGTTTTGAAGGAGTTGTGGCCTATGCGTTCCCAGAGAACCGAGTGGGTCGCATGTGCATGGGGGTCTCAGCATTTCTTGATGCTCTTGGACGCACTGGGCTTACTGCGTTTACGAAAATGCGATCTCTCAAGACGATTCACTGTGTGAAAGGAGTGTTCCACCACCTTAGTCGAGGCCTCACGCGATCGCGAGTGCTGGAAATTCTGAAGAACAATGGCTCAACCTCAATGCACGCCTCGAAATTCTACTCTGGCAGTGTCGCCTTCAACAACAAGTTTCTGGACATGTGGCGATACGAGGGCTCACCCGATTATCTTACACTGGACAGTATGGTTGGATATATAGGTTCTCCCGTTGCAAAGATGATGACTCCTCGTGTGGGTGTGGCAGGACGGATACCCACAGGTACCGAGTCTATTTTGTGCAGCTCTGGCACCCCATTTGTTGGCAACACGAACCGCCGTGCGTTCATGTCGTCAGCACTTTTCAACGACAAATGTGTACCAAATGGTAGCGGGCGTGGACGTGAAGCTCTGGATCGGCTTGTCCGAAACGCGTTTCTTCGCAATGCTATTGCTGCAAATGACCAAAGTACTGGTGCTGAGGTCCAAACAAAGCACAAAAACGTTTTATCCAGACAACCTATCGACTCGCCATACCGAAAATCTGAACTTCTTGGTGTTAGCTTTACAACCTCTGTTGAGATGAACAAACAAGAGCTGGGGGTTGATCCACTTACCATTATACCGGCAACCGTTATACCCACGATATTTGAAAAGTCCGACAGCGAACTGTTCGTTGATAATGAGGCCGAACTCTCTGCTATCGATACGAGGCAAGCAACACTGCCTACTGATAGCAATGATCGTACTGGAACCTCTCCTCCAAAACTACAAGAACGAACACATGTGAGTTCGATATCTCCACTTCCTTCTCCGGTAGGAAAACCTCCTGTGCACCAGGAAGAAGAGAAACTCTTTTTTGAGAGCATTTTGCTGAAAGGTGGCGTTTTTAAGAAGTACGGACAGTGGGGAAACCCGCATCGGCGATTGCTTTGGTGCTCGGAGGACTTTGATGCCATCTATTGGAGACCACTCAACAAAAAGAGCAACGTTACAAAAGACAGCATTTCTGTCGCCTCTATAGTATCAGTATTGCCAGGAAACTCCACCCGCACACGATATGCTTTCATGAAACACTTATCTGAAGGTACGATGGGCGAGTGTTAGATCTTGATGGCAATCACCACATGATACTCACTATTTGACTTAATTTTGCTTCATAACAGATAAAGCACTGAGTCGATGCTTGTCGGTTGTGTCTGAGGATCGGCGTCTTGATCTAGAGGCTGAATCGGAAGCTACCCGTGATCTGTGGACGAATGCGCTTGTATTTTTGATGAGAGAGCATCGGGCACGAGCAGTTAAGCAGAACTTATTAAACAGTAAGCTTACCACTCCGGTGGTATAATTAAAGTGAATGAATTCTTCAACCTTTTCGTTCAGTAGCACGAGGAACAAATCGATACAAATACGCGAATTGGGGGCCTCACCTTCCGAGTCGTGCGCTGTTGCTACTGCTTTTCGATCGGCACAGCTTAATCGGTCTTCAGGCACTTGTCCAGAGTAGAGAACTCCGAGTAGAACGCCGTGAACCAATCCAACGACTTCACCAGGTCCTCTGTGCCGCACATCTCGCGGATGCTGTGCATGCTCAATTGTGCAAGACCGACATCGATCGTGCGGATGCCTGTGTTGGTCGACAAAATGGGGCCGATGGTCGAGCCGCAGCCAGTGTCCTGACGAACCACAAACTCTTGGATGTCAACATTGTGACGACGCGCCAGTTCTTTCATCAAGAAGGCAGACGTGCCGCTCGTGGCATAACGCTCATTTGCGTTATACTTAATGACAGGGCCAGCGTGTATAGCAGGCCGGTGGTTCTCCTCGTGTCTGTCGGAGTAGTTCGGGTGCACGCCGTGCGCCATGTCTGCAGACACCATGAACGACTTTCTGACCGCCGCGCCGCAAAGCTCACCCTGCGCCACACGCTCGGCCACCGACTGCATGAAGTTGGATCCAGCCCCCATGAGTGACTGCGAGCCCACCTCTTCATTGTCAAAGAGTGCAGCCACACGAACGTTTTCATCGTCCGCCAAGTTGTCCAGCGAGTTAATGAGCGCCTGCGTGGAAAGCCACGAGCAGCACAAGTTGTCGAGTCTGGGGGAGAAAATAAACTCCTCCAGCACACCGCCGACGTTGGCTCCCTGCGTATCAAAGAGACAAAGTTCGAAGTCGCAGATTTGGTCGATCTGCACATCGAGCTCCTTGGCAATGAGCTGCAGCAGCACGGACGCGTGCTTGGACTTTTCCTTGTCCTTGGCGTCCGTCGTGGCCTCAAGCTGCGCGCGCGCGGCCGAGGCGATCACGGGTCGCAGGTGCGTCTCCTTGTTGAACTTGAAGCCCTCGGAGACGTTGCGGTCCAAGTGGATGGCGAGCGTGGGGATGCGCATGATGGGGCGGTTCACGAGTAGCAGCTTGGACTTAAAGCTGGCATCACCTTCGCGCACGATAACGCGCCCCGCAAGACCCAAGTCGCGGTCAAACCACGTGTGGAAGAGGCCGCCGCCGTACGTCTCGACGCCCACCTGCAGCCAGCCTTGCGACTCAATGTTGGATACGGGCTTGACCTTGAGGCAAGGGCTGTCCGTGTGCGCGCCGATGACGTGGAAGCCGTTTCCGCGCTGGTACTTGCCGCCCACAGCGAAGGCCACGATTGCCGACTGGTTGCGGGTCACGTAGTACTTGCCATTGGGCTGCACCGAGTCCTTCCACGAGTCCTCCTCGCGCAGCTGCTTGAAGCCGGCGGCCGTGAGCGTCTGCACGGTCTCATAGACGGCGTGGAAGGGCGACGGGCTCTTGTTAATGAACTGCAGGAACGCGCCAACGGTATGCGGTGTACGCGGGGACAGAGCAAGCTTAACCATGGCGAGTGCGGAATCCAGAGTGATGGTCTTGTGTGCCACAAAGCAAATGCGGAAATGATAAGCGATCAAAGGACTGCGGTGTACGCGGGGACAGAGCAAGCTTAACCATGGCGAGTGTGGAATCCAGAGTGATGGTCTTGTGTGCCACAAAGCAAATGCGGAAATGATAAGCGATCAAAGGAGCGCAAAGATCGGGTGTGTATTGCTTTTGTTACGTAAAAGGTACATATGTGTTGATAGAGGACATAATGACTAGAAAACGACAGTTGTGAGGTGGCATTTAAACGGGTTATTAGGTTTCAGACGTATCTGTAGACGAGATGAGTGTGTTCGCAACGTTGCTGTTTGTACCTGGTGGCGACCTAC
Source organism: Phytophthora brassicae (assembly GCA_024679045.1). Taxonomy (NCBI): domain Eukaryota; phylum Oomycota; class Peronosporomycetes; order Peronosporales; family Peronosporaceae; genus Phytophthora; species Phytophthora brassicae. The sequence continues at coordinate 16,665 of JAIKVB010000668.1, forward strand.
AGCGGGATGTTGCCGTGCTTCTTCCACGGGTTCTTAACGTCCTTCGTCTCCAGCACGTCCAGATCTTCACAAATGTGGAGGCGAGTGTTCACGGGCTCAATGATGTCGTCCACGAAGCCGCGCTGAGCCGCAACCTGCAATAAAAGGAGTTATGTAAGTGAGCGGCTTCAACGCAGTAAGATGGAACACGAAACGTACCATGGGGTTCGCGAATTTCTTCTCGTAGTCAGCCGTGTTTTCCTCCACATTCTGGCCGCGGAAAATGATCTCCACGGCACCCTTGGCTCCCATGACAGCGATCTCGGCCGACGGCCATCTGATACATACAGAGAAAACGTTAGAGTGCAAAGTCCACTGGCGGAAAATAATGCTACTTACGCGTAGTTAATGTCGCCACGCAGGTGCTTGGAGCTCATGACGTCGTAGGCACCACCGTACGCCTTGCGCGTGATAATCGTGATCTTGGGCACCGTCGCCTCGGCATACGCATACAGCAGCTTGGCACCGTGACGAATAATACCTCCATGCTCTTGATCTGTTCCTGGCAGGAAGCCCGGTACATCCACCAGGGTCACAATAGGAATGTTGAAGGAGTCGCAGAAGCGCACAAAACGAGCTCCCTTCACAGACGAGTTGATGTCCAGACAGCCAGCGAGTTCCATGGGCTGGTTGGCAACAATTCCTACAACACGTCCTTCCATGCGGCCAAAGCCAACGATGATGTTCTTGGCGTAATCGGGCATGATCTCGAAGAAGTCAAATGAGTCAACGATCTGGTGAATGATGTCTCTCATGTTGTACGGCACATTCGGGTCAGGAGGTACAATGCTCTCTAGCGTAGGCACGGGGCGATTGCGGTCGTCGTCCGACTTGCGAACCGGAGGCTTCTCCTTGTTATTGAGCGGCAAAAAGTCGAAAAAACGACGCATCTCGCGGATCGCTTCCACGTCGTTGTCAAAGGCGCAATGCGCCACGCCGGAAGTTTTAGTGTGGGTCGCGGCTCCTCCCAGCTCTTCCTGCGTCACTTCCTCATTCGTGACGGTCTTCACCACGTCCGGGCCCGTCACAAACATGTAGGAAGAATCCCGACACATGAAGATGAAGTCGGTCATAGCCGGCGAGTACACAGCTCCACCGGCACAAGGTCCCATGACCATCGTCAGTTGTGGGACCACACCCGACGCCAATACATTAAGCTGGAAGATGTCTGCATACCCAGCCAACGAAGCCACTCCCTCTTGGATGCGAGCGCCTCCTGAGTCATTGAGTCCAATGACGGGTGCTCCGAGTTCCATGGCCTTGTTCATGATCTTGACGATCTTTTCGGCGTACGTCTCGGACAAACTCCCACCGAACACAGTAAAGTCCTGACTGAAGACGAACGTCAGACGCCCGTTAATAAGTCCGCGACCGGTGATGACGCCATCCCCCGGGTACTGCTGCGATTCCATGCCAAAGTCCGAACAGCGGTGCGTCTTGAGCATGTCCAATTCACGGAACGAGCCCTTGTCCAGCAGCAGCTCCAGCCGCTCTCGGGCCGTCAGTTTCCCCTTCTCGTGCTGCTTGGCCACACGCTGGGCGCCGCCGCCCTCGAGCGCTCGCTGTCGCGCCTGATGTAGCTCGTCTTTGAACGCCAATTTGCGTGCTGCCGGCGTGAGGATGGGGGAGGCCGCTTCCTCCACGAGCGCGCTCATCCAGCGCGTGTGCAGCTGCAGAAAAAGCATTAGATACTGAAGCATAGGACGAAGGGGGCAGGGTCACGTACAAGAGGTTTCCGCAGTAGGCGGAGTTGTCTGGAGGCCAGCATGGAGTCAAGTGATACAATTCTAAAGTGACGCCTTCAGATCTCGAAACAGAGTTCAAGCGGGTCCAAAATGCCTTGGAGTTTGTATTTAGAGTATACATGTAACCCGCCAACCCATGGGTCAACAGGTGCAGAAAACGAGGATTTGTACAGGTTGAAGTTGCATTTGCATGATCAGGAAGTGCATCCAATCGGTGGGATCGGTTCATTAATGCTCTGAAGAAGGTGTGAATGTTGCAGCTTTCTAAGCTGCTCATTTCCGGATATGGTTTAGATCGCTGTGTTCCCTTCGAGTTACCTGTGCCAGTACTGCACTGGGGGTACGTCAACTATTGTGAAAAGAACTCCTGCCTGCATTTAGTTTTCTTTATTACTACACTTGAGCGCGGACTGATCGTTTGATCTGCGCACAACCAAATCTCTAGGTAGACCGGATAGTCATGTTACCGTGAATTACCCATAGTTTGCGGAAATCCGCGCATGGCTTAAGAATTAATCTTGCTTCCTTATCGCCACTTGCAAGAAGAAAAGCACCTCCGCGGCAATAGGGACTCCGGAGAGTTCAAACTTACGCAGCGTTTGACAAAGTGAACCGTATCAGGACGCAAGTTCGGGGAGAAACTAACGCACAACTTCCCTTTGGACACCATCTGCACCACCGCCGAATCGGGAAGTGAACGGCCAGCATTATTACCGCCTTCTTTAGACTCGCATAGGGCAAGTCATGTGTATCCAATTCCGCCTTCTTTAGCACTCGCATAGGGCGGGGAACCGAGCTTCCATGTGGGAAGACCCCGTCATATTGGCATCGATAATCCTTATCGCCCGTATTAAACTGCACGAAGTCATCCTTTCGGTGAAGTGTTTCGAGAACGCTATTGTGATCAAGATGTCGCGATTAAAACACTATTCCCAGAGAATCGCAAGGATTTAGTACACATTCAAGCGTTTTTGTGGAAGTGCGGCTAATGGCAACCATGGAGCACCCGCACGTACATTTTATCGGTGCGGCTTGGGAGTCGCATAGTGAAGTGTATTGCATCATGAATGTTGGTGATCTACGCACGTTACCAAAGGGTTACATTGCAAATGGTGTTCCTCAAGCAATGAACAATACTTTATCGGTGCGGCGTGGGAGTCGCATAGTGAAGTGTATTGCATCATGAATTTTGGTGATCTACGCACGTTACCAAAGGGTTACATTGCAAATGGTGTTCCTCAAGCAATGAACAAGAACATTTTTGCTCACAGAGTCCAATATCACAGACTTTGGAGCCTCACGTATTCGTTCAGACGCGACCATGACGTCTGGAGTTGGAAATTCCTTGTGGAAGTAATGATGGGCGGGTGCTATGACGAAAAGGCTGATGTGTTTTCTTTTGGGGTACTGTAGTGATCTCGGAACTGGATACACATGACTTCTATTATTCGGACAAGAACCGGCAGTGGAGTGAGAGTTTACAGGTGTTGTGGTCACGTCATGATACACTGCATCTGTCGGTTCAACTACACGCACCTCCTTCTTAACAACGGGAGGCTGGTCCAAAACATCATCCAAAGACATGGCACTGAGCCGATAGTTGCGTTGCTGCCGTTGCGCGAAGAAGAAAACAAACAACACGAGTAGCAACACGACGCTACCGACGACGACCCAACGATCAGTCCAAGGTTCAGTATATACTGTCAGAACCAAAGCAGCAACGAACCGAGTGGGTGTCACGCCCCGCATTCAGGCTTTCACCTTCCTCACCGAACGAAAAAATGTGTTTCCAAAAGCGACTGCGCACCATCCACTTCTGTCAGGATAACTCGTGTAACCTCAAGGCTTTTCGTGAATACAAGATTCAGGATACAAAAGTGTTTCAGCAAGAGGGTGCGCGGACACGATGAACGACAAAACGCTTGATATGCAATAAAGAGTGCTTAATGTCAATCAGCACAGCTTCCTCTAATGTCGAGACGGTTTCCTTCACGTGAACATTGTCTCCGCTAAATATGTAGCAGTAGTGTAGCTTTTGCTCCAACTACTTCCCCACAATGTCAACAGTCTCTGCTTCTGCAGTCCAAACCTGGATCGTAGATCCATGCCATTTCACGCCATTTGCCCCACCGCCTTGGCATTAATACATATACCCGGTTGTGCGTTCATTATTAAGTCAATAGTGGCCATAACTTAATCCGGACTGTTGTCTTGCATCTCGCTTGCCCACGATATACACAATCTGTGCTAAAACTCGTTGTTGACTTTCAAGATGCAGGCGGTGGTGCATGTAAAGCTCGATTTCATATAACAATCCTGTACCGCCGACATAGTGTTCCATTGGCACCGGTGCAAAGTCAACCTAACGCAGTACTATCATGCTGTGTGTGGTGAACACACGACAGAACCATCACTCTTCTCCGTAACAAGCGATCCGACATTGCAGCCATTGGCCGCCTCTGCAAAACTGCTAGGATTTTCCATCCATCGTGGTGTCCCGACTTCCTCGCACAATCCAGCGACCTGGGGGATAAAGGTTCCTTTATCCCCCAGGTCAAAAGCCTACCAGTAGCAAGATCAAAGCCTACTAGTAGGCACGCCTTTTTTTCGCTACAAAAACTGTTGCTATTGTACTCGACAGAAGTGATTGGACCCAAATGTAGCCATCGGCTATGGGAGGTAGATG
>JAIKVB010000669.1:0-21128 GCA_024679045.1 Phytophthora brassicae
GTATCTGGATGAAGGCGATGAACTCACGGTTACCTGTATGGCCAAAATTGCACAGTCTTTGCTGTCTATCGCGAACGTCGGAAATTAAATTATCTCTTAATCGCTGATGTGACCACATACGGTAAAGAATTCAAGAATCAGATCGGCAAAAGCTACGTTTATCGCCAGGGAGTCACAAACTCTAATTATCTACCAGAAGTCCTAACGTTAGCATTGCTTCCATTCCAGCTTAATCAACCACTACTCGTAGTAATTGACTCGGCTTTCATTTCCAAACTTTCTGAACTTGTTACGACAATTTTTGACACGATAAACAATTATACTCGATGGCTTCCGTGGCTTCAGGTTTTTCTTGTACATGTACAGACTCCATCACCACAGAAAATCAACAATCTAACTTTTAGTAGTGTAGCCATGTTGTTTGCGCTATCCACTTTGGTCATATGATGTGACTCACATCAAAGAGATCCGATCATTCGTGAACCTTGCCATCTCCCAAAGCCACACCAAACACTATAAATGATCTCCATCACGACGCAAGCGCAACGTGTGTCTCGTCTCCGTGAACTGATTAATGGTGATGATCTGGTGCTGATGCCTTCATGCTACGACGGACTTACAGCGCGTCTCATCGAACGTGCTGGTTACGATTCCTGTTTGATGACTGGCTACGGTGTTTCTGCAGTCCACGGCGTACCAGACACTCAATTGTTATCATACGGTGAGATGGTTCGTGCTGCACAGATTGTGTGTTCATCTCAGAGTATCCCGTGTCTTGGTGACGGTGATACTGGCTACGGTAATGCTATGAACGTCAAACGCACTGTGGCTGGGTATGCTCAGGCTGGAATGGCTGGAATTATGCTTGAAGACCAGGTCGCACCGAAGCGATGCGGTCATACAGCTGGTAAGGCGGTGGTTGATCGTCAAGAAGCTTTTAATCGGATTAAAGCAGCAGTGGACGCCCGTCGAGAAGGAAACTTTGATATCGTCATTATGGCTCGAACGGATGCTCGTGCCACTCACTCACTCGAAGAAGCGATTGCTCGTTGTCAGGAGTTTGTGCGTCTTGGTGCTGATATCACTTTTCTTGAAGCTCCACAGTCGGTGGAAGAGATGAAGACGTTTTGTGAGCAAGTACCTGGTCCAAAACTCGCCAATATGGTAGAAATGGGGATGACCCCCGTTCTACTACCAGAGCAACTGCACGAAATCGGCTACAAGATCGCTCTTTACCCAGTTACACTGCTCAATGCAAGTATTAAAGCGATGGAGAAAGCTTTGGTGGAATTGCGCAACCAGAAAGCAGACACGACAACTAAGACTGTTAGTGGTGTCAATGCCACGCCAAGTGTGGGACTCAATGAACTACTGAGCGACTTTGAACACGTTAAGGACGTCGTCGGGTTTACAGAGTATTATGCAGAGGAAGAACGCTATGGTGCCACCAAGTAAGTGGGAATAGGAGCCTTGAAGACCGTTCTATTGTCCAAATACACTTCGTGCATCTTTAAAAAACATATACTGTGATCTCCCTATTTACGACAAGATAGACAATATCCATTTTCGGATTTTAACAAATAACAGAGGAACAAAAACGATAAAACTTGAGGAGAGATATTTAATGTAGCAGGATATTATATATGCTTTTGGCGAAGATCATAAGATTTAGGTACACTTTTGAATCAGTCCACCACCACAGAAGCATTCGTCAAGCATGTATTCTTCGGAAGCTTCAATAATGTATCGAGTTGGTATCTTCTTTTGGGTTTTAGGTGCTACATTGGTCCAGTCACGCACAGTCGCGTCACCAGCTACTATGGAAGTGCCAACTGTACCGGAATCCCTGAATTCATCTACGAAAAAGACGTTAGCGGGTGTGAATTTGTCGAGTGTCAAGCTCTCAATATTGGAGATCATCTACGAAAAAGACGTTAGCGGGTGTGAATTTGTCGAGTGTCAAGCTCTCAATATTGGAGCTTTTACTAATTCAAGCAAAGTGGATTGTTACCAAAATGATCGTGGGGAGACAGCCGCTATCTTTGCTGAAGTTGAAGTTCCTTATGTGATTCAAGAGCAATACACGCCACCAGACACTTGTGACTCGTTGGTGAACGCTCTCGCCTTCTACGCTGATGGAATGTGTCGAATCCTACCAAATATCACTTCTTACACAGCTTCTATTGCGACTGTCAAGTCGGATTTATCCCTCCAGCTTCAGTTGTTTGACGATACAAAATGCACTGAATCAGTCAGTAATATGTCCATTACAAGCTCCCAAGTCGAGTGAACGTGTCTTGTCGGTTTCTCCACGGACTCGTGTTTTATACTACTGCTTCATCGACTTACAATAGTATGAGTAGCGACGCGAACGAAAGCACCAATGGCTTGGATTTTACTATTGTTACTGCTGGCTCTGATAGTGCAAGTGCAGCCTCCACGTCGACCGATTCCAGCTCAGTATCAAATGCGTCGATTAGTGGGGCTGTGATCGCTGCCATTGTGGTTGGAAGATTCCAGCTCAGTATCAAATGCGTCGATTAGTGGGGCTGTGATCGCTGCCATTGTGGTTGGATCTCTCGTTGTTATCTGTTTAGTAGGGATTATTATCTGGTGGAGAAGGAAACAAAAGACCAGATCAAGTAGCAAAGATGAGGAATTAATGCCACGAGACTTCACTGCAGAATTGAGTCAGCCAAACAGGAAGAATTCAAGGTGACAATCTTTGGAACGACGAAGTTATTGTTGCAGCGCGGATTACTAGAGAAAAGGTTATTGTACAACATCAAATCTCTTGTGGAGGTTATGGTGAAGTGTATATGGGTACATTCAATGGACAACGAGTAGCAGTCAAGATGCTTTTACCAGAAACACGGAAACGGATTCAAAATGTGAATGAATTTCTAGCGGATGTGAAGCTAATAGCATCTCTCGAACATCCGCGTATTGTCGATTTAATTGGTGTGGGTTGGGACTCGTTCGCTGACTTGTGTGTTGTTTCTGAGTTCATGGAAGGTGGAGATCTGCGAGCAAGCTCATGGCATCTCTCGAACATCCGCGTATTGTCGAGTTAATTGGTGTGGGTTGGGACTCGTTCGCTGACTTGTGTGTTGTTTCTGAGTTCATGGAAGATGGGGATCTACGAGCTCTTTTGTATCGATATCAAATTGAACGTCGTCCGACTGGATTTGACTCCAGTAAAGTCAAAATTGCTTCACATATCGCCCATGCACTCACGTATATGCACTCACTAGCACCTCCAATAGTACATCGCGATCTCAAATCCAAGAATATTTTACTTACGAATGAATTGGATGCGAAGTTAACCGACTTTGGAGTCTCTCGAACTCGAATTGTCAGACGATGACGGCTGGTGTTGGCACGTCGCTCTGGATGGCACCCGAGATGATGACAGGCGAAAAGTACGATGAGAAAGCTGATATTTTCTCGTTTGGAGTGATTCTCTCGGAATTAGACTCACATGCGTTGCCGTATGCAAATAATTCGGAAAGTGGTCGTCCAAAGTCCGATGTACTGTAGTAGCAGTTCTGAGGCTCGCGATGCAGGGAAAATTGCAAATTAAGTTTTCAGATATTTGTCCACCGGCGATCGTGGAGCTTGGTATGGCATGTGTGGAGAAGGATCCAACAGCTCGACCAACAGCAGCGCAAGCACTGTATCAACTTCAAATGGCTCTTAATTAAGTAAGATACGAGCGAAGCAGTTGAGCTTCATATCATCACCAATGACCACAAAAGCGTCTGACTCGATCCAACGCAGTTTCCGATTACTGATGAAGGGATGAACGAACCCGACATCTTGTAGGCACTTTTTCAAGCTCTCCCTGTTGTTGTCACGCAGTTTGGACTCGAAAACGCCAATATTTCCAATTTACTTTGTGAGCCGATGACTCCACTCTCTTGACTTCGCCAGCGATATGTTGTTGTCACGCAGTTTGGACTCGAAAACGCCAATATTTCCAATTTACTTTGTGAGCCGATAACTCGACTTCGCCAGCGTCCTCGTATACATTCAACGCTGGTTTCTTCGCTGGTTTCTTCAGTCTGGTGCAATAGGCTGAGGTCTTCAGCGACAGAGAGACAACTGTATATTAAATTGTCAAATAGTAGTAAGTTAATATTGTTAGCATAATCTGAGGACGTGTCACTGGAAAACTCGAGTGTATTCTGGTTGGACATAAAAAACGGCAAAGACACTGGTTAGACTAGAAAATGTAGTTCTTCGAAACTACCGACAAGTGTGAAAAGTGTCTTGTCTCGATATGAAGCCGTCTATAATACAGGAGAACGACTAGGCCCCTTTCCGCATGGACATAAGCACTCCCGTTTCATCTCAAAGCAGCACGTAGTCATCCTCGTCGTCCTCCCCAGCACCAGCACTTGCAATCTCGTCCTCGTTGTCGTCACCTGAGAGACAGTCGGCCATTAGCAAATCTCCTCCACTTGCGGCATAATCCGGTCGGTGCGCAGCCACTGAGAACGGACACATGCCACCATCGGCCTTTACTTCATCGTGAAGAAGGCGTACGCGTCGCTCAAAGTCTTCGTAGTCGGCGCGGTTTTCACAAAGAAAACCCAGCGCTAGCGACGGGTCAATGCCAGTCACATTCATCACCAACGGGCGAGACGAGTGCACAGTGCGTAAATGTGTCTGTCAGTATATAATTGTCAGGTCAAAGCATCGTTAGGTATACAACAGAGAAGAACACTTATCAAAATTCGTACCGCTGTAGGAAAAGCAGCATTTAGTTCTGGAGCTGGGTGCACGTCATGCGGGTCCAGAAGATGCAGCTGATCCTGCTGTGTGCCAACAAAGTAGACCGAGTGTCCTTTCTTGCCTCCAATGACACCCACACTCTGCGGGAAAGTGAACGTCTTCTCCAGTGCCAATACGTAGCGTTCGTTCACCTGGTCCAGTCCAAGTCTCAGTGGGATGAGAATTAACAGTGACGTGCTCCAATCTCCTTCGTCCTCTGTGGTTGGTGGATGTAGTAGCGGATCAAAGAATTCTGGCGTCGTTCCAATGGTCTTTTCCACCACTTTCTCTTCTTCCAAATGCGAGACACAGAGTCTCGTCACATCATCTGCATATACAACTCCTTCCTGAGGAACATACATGGCCAATTCACCTCCAAACTCTCGACGATGCAAGTTTACCAAGTCCCTTAGCACTTGAGCAGCTGTTGTGGGGCCATACCACTCGCCCGGTAGCTTGTCGTACTGCATGCCGAGCTTCACCATGTGATGGATGGAGTAGCGACACGTCAGCTCAGGCGAGTCTGCAAACCACTGCAGTAGCTGCACGTATTTGTCCGGTAATCTGGCGTCCAGCTCCGTCTCAAAAAGAGCGGGAAGCAGCCAATCACGTCCTAGCAGCTTTCGCTGTAGTGCCTGACCCAGCAACATTTGTGCCGAGCGCAACATACACCCCCACCCAGCGTCGCTCGTGTACTCGTAAGGCGTCATCTGCGGGAAGTCGCGACGGTACGTGAACCACAAAATGGCTTCAAAGTGGCGTTTGTAGGCGTCGAAATCAGCGGATGCCACATCGTCGAAGCGCTTGCCGCGACGGTACGTGAACCACAAAATGGCTTCAAAGTGGCGTTTGTAGGCGTCGAAATCAGCGGCTGCCACATCGTCGAAGCGCTTGCCTAGCAGCCACACAGGCGACTTCAGCGCTGTGGACGGTGCTACGTCCAGCGCTGAGATACCGTGTGCAAACTGCGCCATTCGACCAGTTAATCCGCCGCCTAAATCCCACGCGGCTCGGCCCAGAACGTCCCAGAGAGCGAGCGGCGTCTCCAGGTTGGCTGACTTGGAAGACACGACGTCAAGAAGACGCGAAAAAAGACACGGGATAAGAGAGAAAGAGCCGCGCTACAAGATGCAGCAAAGTGCGGCGTCTAACGAGCGTTGGGAGACGAGATACACGCGCGTGAAGATGCAGAACAAGGTGGCGCTTCAAGACCCCCGAGTTAAATTTTGCTTTTACGACTTTATTCTGAAAATCAGATTATGTTGCGCAAACTCTTTCTCCGCAACTTCGTCATTTGAGCAACTTAATGTAAATCATGTGTGAAACATAATGCCAAACAAAAGTGCGCATTTTGGGGATCATACTAATGGCGCGCACCAGCTCCGACGTGCTGGCGTGGCTACGGCGTCGGCGGACGGATGAGCTGTCGGTGGAGCGCGTGATGGACTGTATCCACTCAGCTAATGGTCTGGTGCCTCTGGGTGAACGCTTAGGGGGTGCGGACGGCGCGACTCCTCCCGCGACGCCCAAAAACTCGGCGTTGACTTTGTTTTCCGGCTCCTCCGCTTCTTCCACAGATGACAAAGACGCGCGTTGGACGCTTCTGCTTGAGAGCTGTAAATTTCCATCTTCAGGTGGCGAATCGGAGCTCAAGAAGGTGCTTGAGACGCTTCAAGAAGACGAGACCCAAGAGATCGCGCAACTTCGAGCTCAGTTCTTTAAGCAGAGAAGAGACTTTTTCGCTGTTCGAATTGAGCTGCTGCGTGTAGCTAGAGACGCGCAACATCCAAACGTTCAAGTGGCTGAGGAAGTTGTGGACGAGTTGCTGAAGGAGGGACTGAGAGACGCGCTGCTGGACGAGCTGCACGGCCGCCAGTTCTGCCAACCGCTGCGACTCGCGGGCGTCGGCGCTGCTGAACGTGAAGCTATCGCAGCTTGGGAGCTGCAGATGCTCAATAGACTGAGAGACGCGCTGCTGGACGAGCTGCACGGCCGCCAGTTCTGCCAACCGCCGCGACTCGCGGGCGTCGGCGCTGCTGAACGTGAAGCTATCGCAGCTTGGGAGCTGCAGCTGCTCAATGAGGAGACGCTATTGCGAGAGCTGCTGCTGCTAACACTCGTGGCGTCCAGAGAGAAGACCACGCTTGTCTGCGCTGTGCAGATCGCCAAAGCAGTGTTGAACTGGGACACGAAAGTGTTCGAGGAAGTACTGAGTAACAGCACGTTGGCTCTGCCGGAAGCTCAAGACGCAGCCAGGAAACTCACTCACGTGGGAGCACTCGTGGCCTTGAGACTGTTGCATACTGTGAGTGCTATACAGGAGCATCGGGTATTGATTCAAGCGACGAGTTTCTTCTTGTCTGATGTGTGTAAGGGAGAAGGAGTGGGGCCGGTGCTGTTGCTGGCGTGGGCGGCGCTGCTGGGACGACAATATCGTGCCGTTGCTAGAGTTGGAGAGACGGAAGAAGCGAAGGAGTTGGAGAAGATGTTGGAACAAACGTTAGCGGCAGCGGAGAAGGCTCACAGCTTCCACTTGCTGAATGCATTAGTGCGCTCATTGGTGTTTAACGAGTACGCAGACTCGGATGCTGAGAGTCTGCCGTTTTTGCAGCCGTTGAGTCTCCATGCCAAGACGCTGTGGGATTTACCTACAGTGACTTCCTCCGTGGGACTGCGTGGCGTAAAAGTTACTCAACCGCAGCACATAATTAATTCCGACAGCGCCCCCATTTTTCAGCAAGTGGTAGCCGCTTTCTTGAACGACATGCTCTCATCGCTGGGATATATGGAGAATCTGGATGGCGCACAACAGCTTCATGCTATGGTAAAGTTCGTGCTACCTGCTCTTTCTACCACACTTGTAGCTCAGCAAACGCTTGGAATTGAAGCAGAGGATAACAACATGACCGACATTATTACAGGCGGAGAAAGTGACGCGCTTCGGGAGTTACTGACAAAAGCTCGGATGTACTTGCCGCACAGTTTGCTGACGTGTGTTCAAATGTTTACGGCACTGAGCTGTAATTACAAAGGCGAATCATCGCCTACTGTACTTCGCCAGGTGCTCAAGTATTTCAGCAAGCCACGTGCAGGACTGGAAGGACAAATTGTGAGCGCAACTGGTGTTGTCCGTCAGCTACCGCCAGACGAGTATTTTACTGTGGTAGCTGGTGATATTGGGCGAGTCCAGTGCACACGTTCGTTTGCGTATGAGGATGGAGAGGGTCGGTTGGTGGTACCAGCTGGAACTATTGGCACGATCTTGCGCTCTGGCGATGCAGTGCAGGTTAAGTGGCTTCTTACAGAATGGAACTATTGGCACGATCTTGCGCTCTGGCGATGCAGTGCAGGTTAAGTGGCTTCTTACAGACAGTGAAGAAGGCGAAAACGCGCCATCGCTGTGGGATCTGTTGACAATTAGAGCTGACAGATTTGTGGCTGGACTTCAGTCTGGTTCTTTTAGCGACCTCCATCGCACTGATGGAGATGATGTGTCGGTGCTCACGGCGTTCTTCGAATTCATCGTGCAATTAGGTCAGCAAAATAATGGTGGACAGCTCGAACTCGGGGAACTTAAGCGGCATTGGGGGGAGGCGAGATTGCGTTGGTGGTGGACCGACTGTCGCCTTCCGTCGCCGGAAGTTTATGTAAAGCAGCTTGTGAGACAACAAATTGCACTACCGATGCTGCTTTCAGCTTCAAGGGAGAATCTTGTGTCGTGGGGTATCCTGGATCGGCACACACGCGAACTGATTTTGGCGCAGCTTGGAAGTGCAGGTGGTATTGCCTATGGGAGCAACAAGACTAGCGGTAGCGCCAATTCATTTAGTGTGGATGGAGGTGTTCACTTGCTGCGGCTGTTTCTGGGCGTGCTGGACGGCTTCTTGCATACTTCTCCTGGAGTCAATGATGACGCCATGATGGACGGCGAGAGCACCTGGTCTTCGGAATATCTTCACTTAGTCGCTGCTTCTTTCCTTGCGCTTCGTACCTTGTTGGCGACCGCTTCCGGTGTGGATCTGTTGATGAGCTCGTCCCTTGGTGGGGGCCAAGAAGAATGTGTGAACCTGATCGTTAAAAGCGCGAAAAAGTTATTTGACTTACAAGAACAGCCAAGAAGAATGTGTGAACCTGATCGTTAAAAGCGCGAAAAAGTTATTTGACTTACAAGAACGACTATCTGGTGAGTATCCAGTCGTTTTAGCGACGCAGGATATCTTCATGAGCGTCGTTCGATGGTTTCTTTCAAAGGAGGTGCAAACCCTTGCCAACTCGTCTGAAACGAGCTCAGTGGGGTCTCAAACGTTTATTGCGATGGAGAGACTTTGGTTTGTTAGTGCGACCGAGTTTGCGATCGATGTGTTATCCGCGCACGAAAGCTGGAAGTTTGGATCTACTAGCCAGCGGTGTGAGGTCACCGAACGTTGCTTCCGTCTGCTGTTTGTACTTGTCCTCCCGCGCAAGTACGTGAGTGAGGGGAATGACATGACTCCAGCATTTGAGAAGGCGCTGCGTGATACCCTTTCCACGGATATGTCGCTGATTATGAAGCTTTTGCGATCGTCGTGCGCGTTGCTGTCGTCAGTGGAAGGGCACGAAGGCCACTGGAACAGCATCGCGACGACGGATAATGACGAGAATGAAGCATCAAGTTCTGCCAAGGACGATAGAGATGGTCATTATCCATTAGTGTACAAGACTGAGCTGGAGAGTAGTGGAGTCAACCTTTTGCAGCTTGAATCCTAAGTTCTGCCAAGGACGATAGAGATGGTCATTTTTATCCATTAGTGTACAAGACTGAGCTGGAGAGTAGTGGAGTCAACCTTTTGCAGCTTGAATCCCTGGTCACGACGTGTTTGCGCTTGCTAGAATTGCTTGTTGCCAAGCAAACAAGCTCTGTGGATGCACACTCGGTCCGAAACCTACTGCTGACACCGATTGATGGTGGTGGCGCTAAGAAGCAGAAATCTCTGACAATTGTTACGCTGTGTGGTGGATATCTTGGCTACTCTGTGGAAAAGGCTCCTGGAATTGCGTACTGGTCTCTACAGATCTTGCAGCACGCTGCTGTCGTGTTGGACTACCGACAAGAACGTGATTTCTCCTCGATACACACTCTGGTCGCACTTTTTCACGGAAACCAAGACCTTCCTCTTGTGCGTGGCATGTTCGCACGTCTGCTACGAGCACCGTCGTCTCATTACCTGGCGTTGCGCAAGGACGTTATTGAGATGTTAACATTGTGCTTAGAGCATCAACCTGGATTCCTCGCCATATTGCTCTTTGGTGGGGATCACAAGGAGGAAGCTGCATCGGATGAAAAGACTGAGTGTGAACCGCTGCCATTTGTGACAATGCTGGAACAGTTCTTCGGGGCTTCAGAGCAGCTTTTGGAGCAGTCGTCTGATCTGTTTTGCGCTCTGCTGGTGTTCCTTGTGCAGGTTTGGAAAGGTGCCATTCACAATGGTCTTGGTGTTCATTTGGAAATTATGGCTGCTCTACGCGAGCGTTCTACCTTCTGGCCGAATGTAACGCGAGCGCTCAAGATCCACATGCCGCTGGAATCGGTTGAAGAACGCGGACTGCTTGACATGGAGCTGGCTGCGATCACAAGTCAAAGCAGAGGTGGCGTGGAAAACCCATCAGAGTCGTACACAGGGCGTTCAAGTGCGTACGGGTACTTGGCGCGCGGACTTATTCTACAGTTGGTGGCGTACGAGTGGCACAACAAGGCTTCGAAGCAAAGTGACCACCCGTTAGTCGATGAACTGGATTCATTCAGGAAGGAGGGGCTCTATTCGCATTGGTTGCGTACCTTCACTAGATTAGATTATTCGCCTGCGCAATTGGAGCAACACGCATCGTCGATTCGGCGCGTTTGCAGCTTGAACATGCCAATCACCAACCTCCTAAGTGATGTTCCGATTGGCAACATTTCCCTGTACGTCAAAGGACTCATCTGCGACGCGAGCGTGTTGAAATGGCAACTCAGTGCAGGCGGGGATCTTAAAGTACACTCTTCTCCGGCGGACATTCGTGCGTTGAAGCTAGCCCAATGGAGCAATTTGCAGGCAGCTTACCTGCACGCTCAGCTCTTCTCCTTGGCTAAGTGGAAAGTGTTTATGGAGCTCTGTTGCCTGCAGGCGGGTGGCAGTTCTGGATCGACACCGGAGAAGGCCGCTGAACCTACTACCCCGAGACGAAATAAGCGGAAAGAGTCTATGATCTCGTCACCTCCTCGCAGCAGTGTCACGAGTAGCACGGGAAACCGGTTGACAGTGTCGACGTCTTCCGCGTCCAGCTCAGAGAGTTCTCGCTTTTCTGGTGATCGCACATCTTTTGGAATGATTCAGGTATTAGTTGATGTGATTAAATCTCGAGTGGAACAGCACGAAAATCGGGACGAAGTGCTCGACTACTTTGTGCTGCGTCATCTCCATGATCTTGTGCAGCTCTTAGTGTCGATGTTGCACCATCAGTTGTGTTTGGTGGTGCGCAAGACGCACAACCCGAAGTTATCTCAGACGCGACAGCGCCTCGAAGGGTCTAGCGTCTCGAATCTCAAGCTTGACGCGGCAGCGACACTCCAATTGCTTGGTGTTATCGAGAAGACAGCGAGCGCTGTACACGAATCGATGGGCCGCATTGGGCGTGAAGTGGAAGTGGTGCGACTAGGCTCGATGTCATCTTCTGCTGACGTCGCTGCAGTTCCGTTAATTGCTCGTTTGGTTGCTGGATTCGAGCAAAAGGTGGAGGAAGTAACAGATCGTTTGCACACATCGCTGTTCACAGCAGCGATTCTCCTGGTGCGCCACTTGAGTAAGATCAGTCACCATAATCACACCACGGACAGAGATATCGAGATGGATACTTCAACGCCACCCAAGCCACTCTTGCAAGTGAAATTGATCGCGCACTGTATGGAAACAATCACCCTTTGCGACAACCGATCACAGCGTACAAACAGCACCCAAGCTCTGTTCCAGTTGAGTTGGTGTCTGTTCCAGGAGGTGCTCGATAGCTTTAGCAGCGTGGATGGCCCACTCAAGTCCAAGCCGAAGTTGTGTATGGCCAATGCAATGCAGCTCAACCCCTTTGTTAAGGAGTTGGAGCACGACCAGGGTATTGGTGCACTGTTCCACTTGTTGGTGCAGCGTTTCCGTCCTTCATCGCAAAGCAAGGAAGTGGCTACGCGACAAGAGGAGGCCTGCCAAGTGCTGAGCGGTCTGGTAGCGGTCGTATGGAATCCAGAAAACGCCGAGCTGTGCCAGCGCGTAATGCTCAACAACAGCGGTTCTCATTCATCCTCTCGGTTGCGACTGCTGCCACTGTTAGCCACCCAGTTACTGCCACTTCTCCAAGCTCAAATGGAGCGTGATTGGAACCCAGAAAACGCCGAGCTGTGCCAACGCGTAATGCTCAACAACAGCGGTTCTCATTCATCCTCTCGGTTGCGACTGCTGACACTGTTAGCCACCCAGTTACTGCCACTTCTCCAAGCTCAGATGGAGCGTGAAGAAACAGCTAGTCAAATGCGCGGCTACGTGCTATCAGAAAGTGGTGACATGGAGTCCGACGACAAGGATCTGACTCGCTCGTTTGCACACCGCATGTGGTGTCTTGTACTAGATTTTGTTGGGGGTTTACTCCGTTTGCAGGGTGAAGTGACTGGTGCAAACTCGGATGATGCAGACTTGTGGGACTTTATGTCGCATGCTGAAGCGCTATTGCTTGGTGCAATTGAGCCAACGACGTGTCAGCGTTTGACGCGCGCCGTTACCTTCGAGCACCAAGGACTTCTTCGATTGTTAAGTGCGCTAAGTGGCGCTTGGTGCAATTGAGCCAACGACGTGTCAGCGTTTGACGCGCGCCATTACCTTAGAGCACCAAGGACTTCTTCGATTGTTAAGTGCGCTAAGTGGCACTGCTTCTCGACGGAAACGTTAACTGCTTCTCGACGAAAACGTTGGCGTCAAGCATTTCCTTCAAGCTCAGCTGTTCTCATGGAGCAAAGCCGCCAATTGCTCCGTCGTGCGTGTGTGCTATTGAGCAGTTCGTCAGCAGAGATCAGTCGACTTCACAAGGAGAAGGCTCAGAAGCAAAAGACAAGCCAATCGCCAAGCAGCAAAGCGCTTGTAGGCTTTGGCGCGAGTTTGACCCCGAAGTCCCCACGATCGCCTCGGTCACCCTCAGCCTTCACGTACGCGCATCAGACTCTACTGCATGAGCATTTACAAGCTGTCGGCGATGCTGAGAAGAGAAAGCTCACCGAGTTCCACCGCGAAATGGAAGTTGAATTGGTGGAGATTGTGCGGCTGGCGAGTTTATTGCTAACGAAATGGACGAGTTCATTGACCGATCGCGACGCAATTCTCGTGGTAGACGGCGTCCGATACGTGGATGAAGAGCAACTTGTGCCTTTGCTGGCATTTATCCCAGGTAGTGAGGCCCGCACAATGAACAGTAGCCCTGGCTTGGGTCATTTGACGCTCGCGATGGACTTTATGCTTGATGAGCTGTCGACTGATGACGACTCGCTGCCGAAGCAATCGAGACAGTTGAAGGACACACTGACAAACTGTATTGACGCCTGTGCATTGCTTTTTCTAAAGACGTATCTGCTCCATGCTGAGCAATACGAACTTGCGAAGCGCGACCGTAATGAACTCAGCAGCTTCTTTCGTCAATTCAACGATCGGTTAAGTGGGGATGGCAGCGGAGATAGTGTCGGCATCGACGTGCAGTTGATCGAGCACATCGTCAAGGTATGGAGTTGTCTATGAGTCATTATCTAGGTCAGTAAAATGTTGCTGAGATGGTATTGATGTGGATATTGTTTTTTGTGCAGGTCATTGCTGGTTGATAGAAGCAACACCCCCTGACATTCTATCCTTCTTTGACTGGATGGATCAGGAGGTAAATACACTTAGTTTGTCTTGTTCAACATGATCATGCTCCACTGTTCTACAGGATTCTGTCAGTGTTGCTACGTCTGTAGGCGATAGATATTCCTGACGCACAAATGGTAAGGGAAAAAATTGGCAAAGATGTACTAGTACTTGGGTATCAAAACGGCTCGTGTATTTATCTAAAACTGCTGCTCCGAGTTGGAAAGGATATAGACACTGCAGCTTGAGGGGCTGGGAGTACGAAAAAGGCATCCGCTTTCTCGTCAGTGACGCGCACGCCTCAATTTGCGATCGGTGCACATGAAAAAGGACACGCTCTCATGCATGGACTTCGTTTCGCTCAGCTTAGCATTCCAACAGCTGCTGATACATGGAGCCCAGCTCCAAAACCGAGAAGTCGAAGCTGTCGACCTCAACAATCTTGATGACACCTTGGTTCGAGTCGTCAATAATCGTGATGTAAACAGTGGACGAGTCGTATGAGCGAGGAGCAAAGTTGTCGCCGCCAGGACTCAAGATGGCGCCATCGAAGAAGTAATAGTGCGTCGTCACCTTGTCACGCTTGTCATTGGTCTCAATCACCTCAGCGATGTCAAGTTCACCACAGCCACCCACAGCGCCCATGCCACGACAGTTGCAGCCGTACTGGTTAGTCTGCACCACTTGCGCGTTCAGCATCCAGATGGCCGGTTGGTTGGGAGTGGCACCTTGCGGCATCTTGACTTCCGTCACGAACGCCTTCTTGCCACCGTTCCATCCCTGGTAGTCATTATCACCGAAGAAGCCGAGACAAGTGCTGGCGTCACACTTCTTGCCGGTCATGATGTTGATCTCCGAGCCCGTGGAGATGCCGGGGCCACCGCCAATTTTCGACGGGTCCGTCGCCTCACCAAGGACACCATTGAACATAGTGGGCTCGCTGGCTTTCTCATTGCCATCCGCGGAAGCGAAACCTTGAGGCCCGTGAGCGTTCTTACCACTGTAGTCGACGTTCTTGTTGTTCATGAACGTGAGGTTGTCAGTGGTGCCGTCCTGACGCGAGTATGAGGAAACGCGGCTCCACGTTCCGTTGCCGCTCTCAGCCGTGAACACAGCGATGTTGTTAATCTCCATGGGACCACGGAAGATCATGGTCACTGGCTCTGACATGGGACCCACTGGGCTGTCGACGCTCACAGGTTCCTTGGTGCAACTGCCGAGGTCCGTCACGCGGTTGTACGAACCAAGGACGTTACCGGCGTTCTGCCCACCGTACACATACTTCGACTTGACCGTGCCGAGACCGGTGGTCACAGTTCCCTGTTGTTGTTGCTGCTGCTGCTCGTCATTACTGCGCTCCTCTTGAGTGGGGGTATCAGGGGTAGCAGTAGTAGCCGAGGGACTACTCTCGGGAGTAGACTGGTCCTGTTGTTGCGACTGGTCCTGCTGCTGGGTCTGGTCCTCCTGCTGGGTCTGGTCCTGCTGCTGGGTCTGGTCCTGCTGCTGCGTTTGATCTTTCTGCTTTGTCGAGTCGGCATTGTTGTAGCAGAAGGTGACATCGTAGACCGTGTCAAGCGGACACACATGGGTCTTGGTGTCGTCCTTGGGGAATAGGTAAGCATCCGAACACTTATTCTTGTCGTCAGCGGCACAGTTGAGTGCTTTACATCTCTTTGAATGCGCGCCTCTGGGCACCACCGACATGGGGACATTGAATCCCTTCTTGTTGCCAGCCTTACACGCTTCGTAGCTGTCGCACCAGCCTGGAAGAGGCGGGATGATACTGATGTCGTACCAGCAGTCGTTGGTAAGAGAGATCTCGAACAGAGTGGCCGAGTGATCCGACGAGTGGCGGTACATGTGAGCCTCACCAGTCACATCGGTGGTGAAAGTGCTGCCACAGGAGATGGTGGCCACCGACGAAGCACCCGACGCTCCCTGACTGTGGTACAAGTCGATTTGGTGCGAGCACTTGTTGATGAAGTTGACGGTGGCAGCTGAAGCAGTCGATGCGAAAACACACGACGCTAGTACGAGCTTTGCGGGCATGGATACTTTAACCATTGTTTTTCAAGTCTGAGAGGAAGAGGAAAAGAAGTCCTGGTCAGCGAGCAGATTGCAAAGTGATTCAGTGACTTTGTGCTATGCTGCTGGAAGAGGATTCACCCACGGTGCACAACGTCTGGCAGTTAGAAAAAGGCAAGATCGACTGTTGTAACGGTTCTGACTATCTGAGAGTCAGACAGCAAAGTTCGAGATTTGGCAGCCGAGGCAGTATCCTCTGACAATGTATATAATGTGGTAAAGAAGGGCGCATATAAACTTAATCCAAATTAGATGTCCCATTAACAGTTTTAGTATTTCGTACCCTGCCAGAACGAATGTTGGATTTGGAATGAGTCCAATTTAGATGTCCCATTAACAGTTTTAGTATTTCGTACCCTGCCAGAACGAATGTTGGATTTGGAATCGTTGTATGAAGGGTGAATTGTGATTTTTGATTTTTGCTGCGCGAACGACAGCCTTCACAACTGCACGACAACGAAGAAGGGAAAATTAATCACACGAGGGTAGCAGTGGTACAGTGCTGCACCGCTAATTCGACACCGCTAACGATACATAAACTGTAGCTTCGTATATATCAGATGACTGTGAACAACAGTATATCCTCCCATTAAAAGGTATGACTTAGCAGGGTAGATATGTTCCACCCCGTCGAATTAGACGTGCTGCACTGTACTGTACTATCCTACAGAACGTTGGGCAGTGTCCAGAGAGATCTGCGCAGAGGGCGAGAAACTTGTGGCGTGCGAGTGCGTGCGCCTGCCATCTGGACAAGCACGAGCTAAACAACTGCGCGTTACGAGGCTGCACATCGAAGATATTTTTTAACAAAACTACATGTAAAACATCACCTAATTTCTAAAAATTAACCTGTCGATGGTATATTTACATCTGCTACGTGGATACATGTAGAGGGGAAATTCTTCATGGGACTGATCCAGCTACCTGGTATCCCGGGAGAGCTTTAGGTGAGGGCAATGAGGCATCCCACAGCTGGCCAAGCGTGAAGTTTCGCAGAATTCCAGGGGAAGTTCGAAACTGGGAAACTTTAGACATCTGCTGTTGTAGCGACTGCCATCTGGACGGACGAAAGGCTACTGGTACACTATAATAATAATAATACAAGCGAGCTGTCGTCTGTCTTCGTGAAGTTCTGAGATTTCGTCTCGCATCTCACGGCATAATAGATTTAAAAGCCTGCAAACTCTGGATGTCGATACCGATTGGAAACTTTGATAACATGCTTTGTAGCAGTATCGATCAAGGTGCCTATCCCCATGTAAAGACGTTTTTACTGCAACATTACTATGGAGAGCGGTGCATAATGCATTAGCACGACGCTGCGGTCGCCATCATGGGCATTCATCAACAATGATCCGGGTGACTGGATTCTCTCGGTGGACCGTCGGAAATGAATTGTTGCCAGCTGGCGCATCAATCACTGCTGTCGATACTTGTACAGTACACACGAGTACAAGTGTCGAGCATACAACGCAGCCTTTCGTCTTCACGTACCTGTACCACCACATTGTGATGGTGGCCACTGGTTGTCTGTCTGGTTCTGTGACAGCTACACTTCATACATGTAGTACGAATCGTACACCTCCGAAACGCTGTCGTTGCATTGTTTCGGAAACACTATTACGGTAACACGACCCTACACGATTTGCGCGTCGTAAGCCTTTCCTCAAGCTTCAACATGGGTATTGTTCA
Organism: Phytophthora brassicae; assembly: GCA_024679045.1. Taxonomy (NCBI): domain Eukaryota; phylum Oomycota; class Peronosporomycetes; order Peronosporales; family Peronosporaceae; genus Phytophthora; species Phytophthora brassicae. The sequence continues at coordinate 17,442 of JAIKVB010000669.1, forward strand.
CAAAAGAAACCGATAGGGTGGTACGTCACAAGACAGCCGCATTAGATGTTCGAGCTGCTATTTTAAGCTGTCTGGGTGTTTAACTGTCCGCCTAAACCTTTTTCCGGATCGAATGTTCATCGTACGTTAGTAACTATCTTAATTCTGGAGCATGCGGAACAACTTCGACCTATCGAATGTTCATCGTACGTTAGTAACTATCTTAATTCTGGAGCATGCGGAACAACTTCGACCTTCAACCAGATGTGAGCTCGTCGCCAGGTCTCCGTGACATCCATCGACTCATCAGCGAGTGTCACGTGGTGCTGCAGTCAGACCCGTCCTGTCTCCATACACGAGCTGTACGCGGTCATGCCTGTATGAAAGCCAAGCTATGGGACCAAGCAGTCCGAGACTTTTCCGAGCTTCTACAGCATCGACCTGATGATATCCACGGACGATTCAGTCGTGGTATGGCTCTCTTTAAAAGCGGTCGTGTAGATGACGCACATCGAGACTTTTCACGGGTCCTGGAGTTGAATCCCAACCATGTTATGGCTCGTTATGCACGGTGAGTCCCTTAGTCATGTGCATCAATAGGTTGTCGTGCTAATAACTCTATACAATCATGATCAGAGCTGGCTGCTATAACTCCGAAGGGGAAATCAACCAGGCGATTCAAGAGTATACACTAGCATTGCAACATGACGAGAAGGAGAACGCAGGAGGTTTTCGATCGGACAAGCGTCGAGTTGGGATGCACGAAAGCGCTGAGCTTCTAATCCGCAAGACAATGGGGGTCTCTGCACGTTTACGTAATGTTAGTCCGTCTGAACTGGTTGCAGACGTTCCGGTGTTGGAGAGTGACGTTGGTCATCGCTCACAATCACAACAGCAGAATGTCGTAGAGCCACGAGTGGCATCTCTTTCACGTAAAAAACCGAGAAAAGTGGCTCAGGTGCGAGTGAATCTGAGTGAGTTCGCACTGGCAGCTCCACCGCTTACTCTCGACATGTACACAACAACACTAACAAGTTCTCAGGTAGATACAGTATCTGTAGTACAATCTGAAAGTGCTAATAGTACTTGTAGTAGTATTCCTAGCCACCAACTGCAGACACAGACAAGTGTAGCCATTCGTGCAAAGCCGAAGACAGTTCGTCGAGTTACAGTCGCTCTGTAGATTAAAAAGCTTCTGGTAATCAACGTTTTTGTCTTCTCATTGTTCCTGATGATTACAACTTTTGTGGGTCCAACGCCTGAATGAGGACGGCGATATAATCTTCATAGTAAATCCGTCCAGTGGGTGGGTCCTTCGCAGCGGCAAGGAAAGCTACAAATTGTCCAAAAATCACAAGTATAGTTAGTCGCGATAGAAGAAGAGAGATTTGTCCGGTCATACCTTCCATTTCCTTCTCTCGGAACGGGGTTCCTTTTGTAGTTAACAGTTCACGCATGACTTCAGCTTCAATGTAACCCTTCTTCTCAGTATCGATTACCTATTCAGAGCAGTCAAGTAAAGTATCTCGGTTTAAATCAAATCATAATTTTTAGCCAGAAGACGTTTATTTACCCGGAATGCCGTGAGAATCGTTTCGTCCGTATCAGGTTCGTACTCGTTAGTGTACAGCACTTCCAGCATCTTCTTCTCGAAGCGTTCGTACGTCACAAATGTGGATGGTTCATCCTCTTGCATCTACAAGAACACACAAGTTTAGCGTAGAATTTCCGACTGCTATCTCTCTATACTGACTTCTGGGAGGATCTTCTTGATAATATCTTTCTCGGTAGGGTAAGCTCCAAGGTACCGCATGATCGTACTCACTTCTCTACAAATGCAGAATAACTATTAGCTTTAGTCGAACAGGACTTGAAAGTTCATTGCTTACTCTTGGATGACGCATCCTTTCTTGTCCTTATCGAACATGTCAAACGCAGCACGAATGCGGATCTTCCGTGTAGCTTCATCATCCGCTGGCACACGCGGATTGATTCCCGCGGTTGTGGCCATTCTCTCAGTTTGCTACTTAGTATCTATGATCTAAGCTGCCAAGCCGCAAAACTCCCGTCTTTTCAATATTCCATAATAAAACCTCAGCTTATTGTATTTTATTTATTTTAGCTGTTAGAATTCCGATCCAAAGTGTAAACTAAAGTACTTCATGGCGAGGGATCGGAGTTCCATTATAAAGGATGTCCGTCTTGGGGCCGACGATGCAATACGGCTTTGGGTCGGTCTCCACCACCACAAACTCCACTTCTGCCCCTCCTTTTTGCTGGCTACGGACAAGGAAGAGATCACCTTGTTGAACGGGTCGGAACGAGTCAGCAAAGTGAGGTTGCAGGTAGTTCTCGAACAGTTTTTCGCCCAACATTCCTTCGTCTACAGTGTCATCAATTGGACAAACTCGAATACACTTTCCAGTTGGTACATCGCCAAGAGCAGTGACCGTGACAGCGTCATCAATGTCCAAGTGCAGATTACGACGCATTATTGTACTCACACGCGCCACTCCTGGCTGCGCTTCATCGCTTTCGTCCATATGGGCAAGCGCCACCGTTTTCCTGCCACCTCGTGTGAGTAAAACCACATCACCGTGTGCGACTCCCATCGCTCTCATCGCGCTCTTCTCCAAAGAAACTCTCGATCCGTCGTCGACCAAAGCTGCTGCTATAGAAAGTCGCTTGCTCATTCTGGCGATGGCTTACAAGTCTGCAAATTCCAGTTTGAAGTAGTGTGAGCCTACGTCTTCGACAAGACTAGAGGTGTGTTTATATTTAAATACTGAGATGCATCAAGCTAAAAACAGGGTTGTGGTGGTTGGGAAGGAGAGCAAGACCAACGATTCGAAGGACACCCAATGAGACTTACCAGCTTTCACATTAAGCATGAGAGAGCAAGACCAACGATTCGAAGGACACCCAATGAGACTTACCAGCTTTCACATTAAGCATGAACATGGCGTCACCATAGAGATTGTATATGTATTTGAGACTATAATAATTCAAACAAAAGTATCATTACGAAAAAAAACTCACGACCTATACTAGGCTATAGAGGGGCCCTTTGGCTACATGTAGCTTCCAAAAATGCCAAGTACAAGAAAAGTCACGCCCTGGACAAACCAAACCAAACCAAACCTGGCCCATCTCAAACCAAACCAAAACTACCGCCCAAACCTGGTTTGAAGTCGTTTCGAGATTTGAACCGTTTTTAAACTCCAAACCAAAGAGGCCTTTCTTCCAAACCTCGGGACTGGTTTGAACTCGTGGTGGATACTATTGGAAGCAATACACGGTGCGGCTTTTGGGGGAAGATTCGGACACTTCACCACGTATTAATAGAGTTAGTATAATTACTTTAGCACAGTGAAGATTCCACTCCTCATCGCTCCGAGTGTCGTCGCTACCTGCCTGAGATGGAGCAATCATTGACTGCGATTGCTGTTCATGGAGACAACGAGGAGGAGACTCGTTTGGACGAATTGAGCTACAATCCTTGTGATCAACACAGACTCGTCGACGACCTGGCCACCCGTGCAAATATTTTGCAGCGCCGCCAGCAGATTTTTGTTCATGAATAAAATGTCCGGGACAATTTAGGGCTTGTCAGAGAGCTTGGTAGAGTTTTACAAGAGCTGGACAAAATAATATAATACCAATACATTGCGTATTGTATTTACGGAATTATTATTTATTGGAATATGG
>JAIKVB010000670.1:0-21097 GCA_024679045.1 Phytophthora brassicae
TTGCTCCTCTCCGTGTGACATTCCTCCAGCTCCAAAGTCAACACGTACTACCTCCTCCCGTCTTATATGCCTCTGGTGCAGGCACCTTGCAGTCAGTTCTAATAGCCGCTCTGGTCGCCTTCTAGTCAGGGTGGTCTTTGATCGACATACCGCTGTCACTCTTCACCTTCGTGGATACCATCAACTCAACTGCTTCAGGCTTCCTCGTTCCATCGCTATTGCCGACGTTGCTGCTCCCGATGTTCGTTGCGACGTCCTGCTCCATCTTGAGCCCCTCGTCCTCACCGTTGGTCGTCGTGCTTGCTGGGTTGCATTTCTCCAGTGCCTTTCGACTCATCTGCGCCGCTTTGTGTATACTCGTGAGCGCTTCTTTAGCCGCCTTGGCGGTCGCAGCAACATCGTATGGCAATGGACCCCTTCTTGATTCCCCGTACTTGGCTCGGATGTCATTGCGAATTGCCACTATCGTTGTCGGGTTCTCCGCAAATGTAGCATAACAGTCAGGGTCGTACGTGACCGCTTGAAAATGGTTCCCTCTTCAAGCCAGCGCAACACTAGCACCAGTGGAATCACTCCATTGGCAATGAGTTCCTGTAACATTTCTGTGGTTTTGCTCGTAGCCAACATCTCGACCGTACCAGTCTCAAAGATCTCCCCATTGGGCAATGTCATGTCCTCGTACGCATACACCTGTATCCTCGCCTCGCCCTCCTCCGTCACATCTAGCACATAGATCGGCTCTCGCACATACTGCGCCATCGCCTTGAGATGGGCAGGCCGCACCCAAAACTGCATGGGCACTCTCGTTCGCACTCACCGCTTGCGTTGATCCGCGTAATGGTTAGCCAACCCCGCTAGAATTTCTTCGTTCGTTGTCGTTTTCTCCAATATGCATCCACTCACCCCTGCTTCCGCTTTGATGACTTGCCCATGCAAAATTGCTTCTTCAGGTAAGCTGGCCAGCATTCCATTCAGCACATGTTTCTTGAGAGTGTTGACCGCTTCGACAACCTCCGCTACAGGCTCTGTCAGACCTTTCGTCAAGTTGTGAAAGCCCGCGTGGAAAGCCAGTCAGTCGCACTGTCCATTGGCAGCTACGTCCGTGATCGAGTCACTAAGCACTTCAACAACGTGTCCAAGTCAGCGCGCTTGTCCGTTTCTTGACCACAGTTAACTGAAATCCGTATTTCTCCAGAGAACCTGTGACCTCGTCCGCTGCGCTTGTCCGTTTCTTGACCACAGTTAACTGAAATCCGTATTTCTCCAGAGAACCTGTGACCTCGTCCGCTGCAATTGGCTGCACCGCTGTCGCCTTCTCCGTCGATTGAGTGGCTGCACCACTGGTCGAGTGCTGCGGCACCAACAATTGGTGCATATAGCTCTGAGCTACGTTCTTTTCTTGGGAGCCTTGTCAAGCTTGAACTTCTTGGTTGGCGACTGTGAGCGCATATTTCGAACTGTGCTCTCTTTCGTCTGCTTGCCGTCTTTTTTCGGTTAGTCTTGGTCCAGGATCTCCACTCCTTTCTCCGAATCAGCCAGAGCTCTTCTCTTTGGTGACGCTGTCGCCTGTATCGTGTCCTTGTCTTTAGAGCCTCGCCTCATTACTCCGCTCCCCGAGACCTCTGCAGGTTTCAGATCATTTGATCTGCCTCTCGTCTCCATCGGTTGTCTACCAGTTGATGCATTCTCCACACTCGACACGTCCTGCATGTCCTTGGCCACCTCGTTGTTTCTGTAGTCCATCGTCGGCTCCTCGTCATCCTCCATATCAGCATCCGCCGCCGCAGCTGTGTCTGACACATCCTTCTCTCCGTATGCCTGGCCTCCCCCTTGACTTCATCCTGAACTCATTCTTTCTTGCTCTCCATCTTGTGCGTTGGAACGCCACTGGTGACTCCCACTCTGGAGGTCTTGTGGTCCGCCCACTCCTTGGGTAGCATCGGAATATCTCCGAGACCTTCCTCGCGCCTGTGCTCTTGTCCTCTCGGAGTATTAGCTTCTGTCGTCGTTTTCTCCTTCGTCTCCTGCTGCTGCCTCGTCGCTGGTCGTCGCTCCTATCAGCAACATTTGCTCCAATGATGCTGGGAGATCCTGCATCGGCTGATCACCACGTTCTTTTCCGCGGTTAGAAGGAAGCGAAGCTTCGATTCGCCTCATGTACCCTTTGCGAGTGCTTTCGGCCTCGGTGTGGGTTCCTCTGCATTGCCTGGCCGTGTGAAGTGGAGAAAAGCAATGTCCACATGGTCGACTGATGTGCATCTTGTGATGCCAAACCGCAATTTCCGCCCCTCCTGCCTTGATAAGAGCCAATAGAGACACAAATCACATTTCTAATACCATAAAGTAATGTTTTCTCGAATTCCCTTAGTTTAACAATAAATTTACGTCATTTCGATATATCCTTGTAAAGTGGAATGGTCAGCTGATAAGCAAATTTTGTCACAAATCGTATGTGTTTTAAATAATGATCAGTCGAACATCTTTACTGAATTTTAAGTGTTTAAAAGAATGTATGCTGTATTACAACATTCGATGCCACATAAGCTAAGTCTCTCCTTATACTAATAAATTCAGGAAGTCTCTTAATGAGCATTTGAACGAAGTAATGACCTTTTAATGTGGCATACGATAATACTAGTATTAAGGTTATACCGAACGAAATATAACAAAGCAGAGGAACACGTATCATGAGAAGCCCCTCCTATACTGATAAAACGACACATATTGATACTCTTGCTGAGGTTGTTGTCCTCGACCACTTGACGAATTCGAAGGCGAGAAAGCATGTCGCGGGGGTCCAGTGACGCTTGGCCGTTAGACGCGGCAGATGCTGGGGCGATGATTGACATGGCTGTTGGTAACACGAGCTTGCTATTTAAAAGTGAGACATTTGGAATTACCATGCTCAGTGACCATTACGACCTTTGACAGTCCTTCTTTTCTATTATTCTCTTAATCACTACATACATTCTATAATACGGTTGGTTGATACGATATTAGAGCACTGTTTTGATACACCATATAGGCAATGGAGACCCCGCCCTGTCATCGTTATGCTGTGTCAAATGATCAGTATGGCGCTGTTTTGAATTATGTAACGAAATTGTTATTTCCTACAATACTTCAGTTGAGTGTACTTAATGACCATTCCTTGCCTCATTTCGATTTATCGGTATTAAATAGATGTGCCTTTATCACTTTTGTATTGGATGTGTGTTACAATACTTTAAAGGAAAAACAAATCCCATTGTATATTGCACGCTTCTGAAGAAAGTGATCATGTTCAAATGTATAAGTTCATGAAGGTACCTAAATTCCTGAGTCATCTTATTTCCACGCAGTAGCTAACATTTTGATTAGTGTCTCTATTAGAGACACTAGTCTTTAGCTTCTTGGGGCATCCTTCGACTTTGACTCGGACTGTCCCGCGTTTGTCGTTCAGTCCAGCACTGGGTGGTGCATCTCTTGTACGTCAATGGCTAGTTCTGCGTTAACACCCAGTACAGGTCTTCAGTCGTCGCCGTTCCGCGTTTTACTTCCGCTGTGAAGAATTAGTAGTCCAGGTCTACAATTTCATACGAGACCTTCGCTGCTTCCTTTTGACTGACATAGTCAATCAGCGGCAGCGATTTGGTTGCCAGCAGCAAGTTTCTGTTAACCCAGTTCTGGGAAGTGCTCTTCCCCTTGAATGTAACCTTAATGATTCTGGAGTCCGTGTTGAGCGTGATGCGAGAGATAGCCTCCTTAAAGTCAAGCATCTCCTGCTTGTGTTTCGGCGTTGCCTCCTTATCGGGATAAATGAGCGCCAACAATGAATGCCTCGACAAGTTTTCTCTAAAACTCTGGCCCGCAGCCAATTGCGCGTACAGCGGATACTCTATACCGAGTAAGTAATCGGTGAACTTCGCCAATTCACCAGCAGTCGTTGATTGCACTAGGAAGTGCGGCGAGAACGGGACCTCGATTTCTTGTGTTACTGTCATTTGAAGCGCTGCGTCGTCGTCGTCTGTCCTGGTTCTCAGCTTCGTCAGCGTGGTGGCCGGTTGCAAACATAAGTCACGCAGCTTTTGTTGATTCTCCGTCAGCGCTTTTGGACTTCAATGGCTCACGCCGGCCTTATGTGACGAAATGGGTGAACACTTGTACCGTCCAGGAGGTTCGTATAGTGCACCAGACCCTCTAAATGAGGATATCTAGAACCACTGAAACAAAGTATGGAAAAGCTTGCCCAGTGTGACGTGTGTCCTTGTGGTAATCCCTATCGGTTCGATTAAATCCGAAAACCAGGGGTCCACCGTGATCGAGTCGTACACAAAATTGAATATAAAGTACTTAAGTATCGCCTAAAATGTCCGCTATCTGATAGAATAGTTAGACTGAATGATCAGATCACCAACAGATCTCCTTCAGAACTACCAATATAAAATGCTGCGAATATACACTACTCAAATAGAATTTTACTACTTTATGTATAGACCCTAGTAATAGGTCTGTCCGCCAGTCAACTTTAGAACTGTCACCCAAGGATACTGGTCAATCCTGGATGATCGTAACGTTCTTCGCGCACCACCTTCACACAGTGAAGGATACTAGAAATGTGTATACACTAATGCGTACACCAACTTGGATATGGAACAGGTAGATCACTTCAGCAAAACGAGTATGCTGATCCTCACTCTGATCTCGACTTGGCTCTTTAGTAGAGAAACCACACACTAGACTCGTAATTAGTGTGACCTTGAACGTTCGTCGTATTGGGACACACAGAGACTTGTTCTCCGGGCAGCTTATCCTCCACGTAAGTACTGGGACGCAGTCGAATCCGAGACGAAGTCGAATTCACTTGTCTTGTTCGCAGCAAATTGGTTTCTATTTATTTGAGCATAACATGCTTCTGTCTGTCTGTTACCTTGTGTGACTTCACATCACCTATTTTGACTTACTTTCACTATGAATAGCAGAAAGTGTGAAGCTTGGACCTTGAGACTCATCATAATCAGCAGCACTTTCTGGATTCTCCCTTCGTTAAGAGTGGGAGTATGCGTAATCCAGGATGCTGAGTAGATCCTGTCGACTCCTTTTCTAGGTACATATTCCAATAATATCTTGAAACGTAGCAACCTTTCGGGTCGACTTCAATCTTGATGATGGTACTTGTTCTACTTCAAACTCGTCTGCCTTCCTTGATGCTCTTCGATGTTCTTTGGGGCGCAATCATCCCTTTGATTAGTATTCAGTACTTTGGATATGATAAGACTCCATTCAGTGTGATGATACTGGGTATCACACTCGTTCAGTGTAAACTCACTCAATTTACTTCGAAATTGGTGATTGGAATAGTATCTTGCAATCTAGTCTCGTGATGTACTCGACAACTGGTGCTGGAATCGTGGTGCTATTTTGTCGGTGCTCCGGCAAAGTCAAGGCAGGTGGCATATCGAGATACATTCATCGATAGCACTTTTATACATGTGGTTGACCTGCTGTCAGAGACTCGACGGTCTGGACTGGGTGTAATATTATCGATGGGATGTGGCCATATCCAGCGTACACTTCCAAACTTGTGGGCTCCTCCTTTGCATCCTCCCACGAAATATCCAAACCAGTGTGAGCATCATTCACTGACGTTGTACCAAACTTCACTTCCAATTTCATCCAATCATAGAGTGTTTCCCATAATAAAATTGCAATGGTTCAGCGCGGCGGGAAAAATCCACAACCACTTCGTGTCACTTAACCGCTCACAAGTAGGAAGGTTTGGACCTCTCTTTCTCCTCGCTTTGTCCAGGCCTGACTTCGGCTACAAAGTGAAGCACTCTCAACCGATTTTCCAACTCCTCCAACGGTAACTTTTGCATTGTGACGCAGTCCTTCATGAGAGCAACCAGCCTCTTTGCATGTACTTCACTGCTCAAGTCCCAGTTGCTTTCAATCTCCGCATACATGCTCTGCATCTCTGCTGTCATGAGATCTTGTCATTGCTTTCGAAGCTCTTCTTCACAATGCTGCTCCGGCAGGTTGTTCATCTAGGCTTAAGATTTCATTTCATTTCCTTGCAGCGCCATGCGCTCTACCAGCTGCGTTATACACGCCGTTGGAGACTCGTTGTAGAGATAATTACGAAGCTGCGCAAAAGCCGCGTCCTTCTCTCCAGATAATCATTTGCTGAAAGCAGCTCCTCCGCTCTTGCTCTTCCCGGTCGCATTGATGCTGGTCAGCATTTTTCGATGTGATACCTTACGTCCAGTCTCGACCTATTCTCTTGCGTCTCCGCTCTGAGCTTTCGGCGCTGCCGAGTTTTCTTTCGCCTTGGCTGTCACGTGACATCCTCCCGTGATATTCTCATCCTTGCGGTGATAGGTTCTCGCCGCACTCGCCTTTACTTGCGCCGCAATCTTGGCCGCCGTGCTCATGTCAGCTCCTCTTCCTACGCGTCTCGTCCACGCAGTTTCATCTAGATTTCACGCCCCTTCGGTTATTTGTCTTGAACTTTGTATACCGGGGGTTTCCGATAGGGCCTTCCAGGTACCGTTCCCCAATGATGTCGCCCGCGTTTGGTTCTCTTGTCTTCGCAGTGGTTGCCCCTTGAAGAGTCGTGCTTGCTCGCCAACAAGTTTAGAAGTGTAGCGGAGAAGAAACCGGCAAAACTAACTTGTTTCAGAGTGTCAGTCGATTCTGGGGCAAAGAGATCCGTAAGATGTACGCCGAGTGAGCGGCGACCGCTGCTAACAGTGTGTACGCTGCTCCAAATGAACCTTCAGTAGATATAAGCGTCATATGTGGTTTGAGGTTTATCAGATACGTATTCAAATAATTCTGTGAAGTGCAGTCATGGTTAATGACAAATTCAGTAGATGCTGTTGTGTTTGGGGAGATGAAGTTACCTTGTTTCGACATGGTTAATGACAAATTCAGTAGATGCTGTTGTGTTTGGGGAGATGAAGTTACCTTGTTTCGTTGGAATTGAGTGTGGGGTAGCGTCGTCTTTGCTTTCGGCATGTTGTTGTAGTGGAGACTTGTAGTATTTTGGAACATGAATGCCATCTATTTTTCCATGTTGTTTGGTTTGGAGAAGGTTTTGGTTCTGCGGGGTTGGATGCCAGTTGAGTTGTGAGCAACGCAATGTCGAGGCGATGGAGAGTTCTAACAAGAAGGGAGCAGTGGGCGAATAAAAAACCTGAAATCAAACAACAAGGATATCCCAGATTGAAGTGCTAAGTGGTACGAACGACCTGGACTTATCGATAAGTTTTATGTATAAATAATAATCTGAAGCAATACGTCACGGACTTGACGTTTGTATATTATATTTGTGATAGATTTGCTCGGTGATGGCAACGGATTCGTGTTTGATCGAGCTTTGATTATTGATCGGTGGTCGCAACAGATTCGTTTGCACAATTTTGGAGGCCAATAGCCATCGCTTGCTATATTCATGCGACATTTGGTGAGGTCTGTGTGTGTCTGCAATTGTTTCAGAATGCTCTTTTTGAACGCGGGTGAGAGGGGAAGACAACGTAGAAGTCGGGCTAGTCTTACATGAGATGTACTGACGTACAAGTGGCTAAGTAGCCGTTTAGGTGCATCAGGTGTTCCTTACAGATGTAGTAAAGCTCGGCAAAGAGTAGCACATTGGGCTTTCCACACAGATATGACAAATGCTAGTTCAACTGCGAGTTGTGAATATTTGAGCTCAATCGGTTTTGGTAGAAGCGTACGTGCTAGCGAGACGCAGAATTGGCATGATTATTGGCAACAATCCCAATCGGAATGATAATGCTGCTCTTTTGTGTTTTATGTCCTGCGAGATCACTCATCCAAGTAGTCTCCACATTATTTTCCGGAGGCCATGTCGTAGCGGGAATGGTATCACCATTTGGGAATCCAACTGAACGTTATTGAAGTCACGTGCGCATGGTAGATCGATTACAGCCCCAATATAGGCCGAAATGGTTTCCAAATGTTTGAGCACCCGAATGGTATCCTCATCGACAGGGCTCGAAAAACGTCCAGGAGAATTGCTGCTGTGGGCAACCATGGGATCTCTTTGGGAGTCGAGAAAAAATACGTGAAAGCGTCTAAATAGAGCACGGGCGTGGATGGGGGTCGCGTTAGCGCTCAACTTGTTCGGTGCTCGACACAGAGGGCCCCCATAAGCGCTTCCAACTGCAAAAAGTCGCCCGCCTACAAAAGAAGAAACAAATTTGGTGTTGTTTGGTGTCAAGCTGCGTTAGTCGAATTGAACATACCCATAGAAGCGATTTCCCACAAAACGGCAGATCCGGACTGTAGTTTATACGCAACCGGTATACCATCTTCACCGCGAACTCAGCTCCAAGCATCGAAAGTTCATCGGTGACAATAAGGCCAACCAAATTATCGAAAATATGACGTAGTTTCACCAGTTTAGAAGTTGGGAGATGATCGTTGTCTCGTCCAATCTTGAAAGCGGCATGGCAAGTCTTGCCACCAGGAAATTGGCTGGCAGCGGCGCCGGTTGGGCATGTAATCACTGTTTCCATTCCTCGTTTGAGCAGCTATTTTTGCAGTTCGTGAATAACAAAATATGCTCCTTTTCCGGCCCCACCATGCATAAGAGAAATTGTTTGAATTAGGTGGGGGCTTGTCCAGTTTCGTTAAGATGCAGTCCATAATTACTTGCTGTTCTGGTGATGCCTCAAATTTTTCGGCATCAAGGGGGTGCTGGCTTCCGAGGGGGTCACAAATCCCACCATCTTAAGGTCCTGATGAAGATTCCACGCTCGATGCATTTGAAGTGTGACATCGTGAGGGCATCTTGTGAATGCGGTGTGCGATAGCTTTGAGACTTGACTGCGATTTGAACATGGTGCTCTCAATCCTGTCGATATAATGGTACACGCTAGTTTGCAGAGTTGCTGGGCGCACCAAGCTACCCCCCTCGTCCATTTGGCTGGTTCATTTTCACCACCCATGACCGACCAAAATATTGATATTATATTGATTTCATCGCGTTGATGCTGTCGCGTTGAGTAGGATTACCAAGTGCAGCAGCTCTAGTTAGCCAATACAAGTAGTCATTTCCGCCAGACAGTTGATCATCGGCTTCTGGGTCACAACGTCCCGATGACGCCCAGTCGGGTTCAGGGTATTCAAATTAGCAGTAGGATTCTCTTTCCATCGTCTTGCATTCCGAGCACTTCAGTCCAGGCATATGTTTTCGTTGTCGTTGTCCCTAACGCGCTTTTGAATAAAGTTTTGTACTTGTCGATACCTTTGTCTCGATACAAAAGTAGCGGCCGAAGTATCCCACAATGTGCACAATTGCGCTAAGCCAGAGGCTCTCAGTTCAACCGGAGATCTATGATCAAGATTCCAGGGACTCCAGCAGCAATAATGTATTCGGCGAGATCATCCATCTTCTCAGTGTTTTTTTTCTTCGACGACACGACGGAGGTTGAGGTCTTCCAAACATTGGTGCTAATATTTTTGCGCGGATGACGGCCTCGTAGTGATCATAAAGTAGATGTTGTGGGTATAGATCGAAGCCTTTCCGACGTTTACGACTGCGTGTCGATATTTTTGGTGCCGGCAATTGGCGACGAACAATATGGAGAATAGTTGAGAAAATATGATCCACGATTCTTATATGACTCAACTTGAGTGATGAAAATCAATTTTCCATCGATCTTGTACGATCGTGTCCCTCCTTTAGCATGCTGATCGTTTAACGAAGAACTTAGTACCGACATATCTTTCCGAATGAGTGAAGTCTGCGAGATCTTCGAAACTGTTCTACCGTCGTGTTCTCCGCAATTAGAATGCGAGTGTGAAGAATGACGTTGACTAAACACGATCATACCTCGCCTCAAAAACTCACGCCCAAGATCGATTCATAGAATTTGGATTTTGATCCAGCACCAACGACGTGGTAAGCGTAATTGGTTTTATGTGGTACACCTCCGACCACAGGTCATCTTCGCAAAAATTATGACGGGTGAACGTCGAGGACAAGACGTGTTGATTCCGAGGATTGTCTTCATCAGCGATGGAAATTTGGAGGGCATATCATTTCGTCTTTTCGGGAGAAGTTCTCAGTCAGGACGGCGTTCGTGATGACCATCAATAAAGCTCAAGGACAAACGGTGCACAGCCTGAGATTGTATCTTTAAATTAACAAAAAATAAATTAATAATATTTATCTTTTTTAAATTGGAAAATTTTAGAACAAATAAAACTATGGGTAACCATAACCATAGTTCAGGGCCGTAATGGATGGACGCAGCATCTATAGGTGGACCCCATAGCTCTCAATACAAGCATTCAGTTTAAGAGTTCCGACTGCGCAGCTACCAGTCGTTTTCCAGTCTGAGGCTTGTGCTGTGCGTTCCTGATCTCATTTCTCAATATGGACTGTAGCACAGCGCACCCTGACCAGATCCAGATCCACTGCACCATGGTGTTTTCAGCTTCCAACAAGAACATCGTTCACGCACTCTATATCCAGCAGAGTCCAACCGACTGGAAATGTCATATGTGTAACAACATATACTCGCATAATCGCAACAAAGGGTACACTAATGTCATGGACCACCTCGTCCTGAAACACGGGGAGACGACGGAGGAGAGCGCCTACCGGCAAGCTCAGAGAGAGGGCGTACATAAGAGTGTGTTTGTCCTGGTGGACGTGGCTGAACGAGAGATCCACTACTGGATCGAGTGGACTCTTATGGATAATCGCGAACTTAGCTTCAGCGAGTATGTGCTTGTTCGTAAGAAAACCAAACCATCGCCAGTTCTACCAAGACCTTGATACGACACATGGAATATTTATCCGGTGACGTCCGCGATTCGATCATCGCAGAGCTGACGGTCAAGAAGATTGGACATGTATTCGACGCGTGTTCTGCTAACGGCTACCACTTCGTTGCGTACTGGCAATCAATGAGATGGCCGACGTCGTGGCCTCTGCAAGAGCCAAGTAGCAGCTTGCTCAACTTGCTCAACCCGATGAAGCCAGCACGACAGAACATCCTCCTAAAGCATCAACTCGCCGTCAGTTTCTGCTTAGTTTTCAACCCAAAACATTATGACCCAACGAAAAGATGTTTAATGCTAATGCAATTATCGAGTTGTTCGATGAAGCGCTAGACACATAAAGAATCCACACAAGTCAGCTATAATGCAATTATCGAGTTGTTCGATGAAGCGCTAGACACATAAAGAATCCACACAAGTCAGCTATCTTTCCTGGTTGGGGACAATGCTACTGTAAATGGGAGCATTGTTCGCAAAGTTGATTTTTTTTTAATTGGTTTCGCCAGTCACAGGCTGAATCTCGCCGATCAGAACTATCTTGCGCTGTACAAGACGGCGGTGCACAAGATAGCGGAGTTGATGCGTCACCTACGCACATCGAAGCAGAAGACCGTGCTGCGCAATAGGGAGTTGGCTATGCCGGTGCTGAAAAGCGCTACTCGGTGGTCAAGCACTTTTCTTATGACCCACCGCTATTTGGAGCTTGTTGAACACCTCGAAGAGATGGATGTAGGTTTAACCGCGCTGCTACCAACGCCCAGTGAAAAATTGAGGATAAAAATGCTGGGCTAAGCTTGGGAAGTTCCAGTCGGTGAACATGGAGCTCCAGCACTCAGACGGAATGTCAATCAAGGACGTGCGCATCCTGTTCACAAGTTGTGGGGGAGTTCGAATCGCATGGATCATGTGCAAAGCACCTGTCCGTGACCGTGAAATCGTGAACTCTCCCGCTTTCGAAAATGGGATCGTGAAGATCCAAAGCGGTCGCGAGGACGAGTTAACTACAAGTTAAAAGCGAGCGCTTGTGAAGTTTGAACGTCCACGTCCTTCACAGACGATGCCCAGCAACCAGAAGAAGCTCAGCTTTGCTCAAGTACCCCTCTTAGCGAATCCGAGGGAGAGCACTTACCAGTCACGGTATACCAAGTTGGGGTGGACGCCCCCCTACCTGAACGACGTCAAACGACTCTTCAGCTGGATACATTTTACAGCGATCACCGTCAGGTAAATGTTGCTTCCCATCCACGAGATGATGTTGTATCTTCGGTTCAATCGGGCGACGTGGGATGAATCCACGTTGCACGAGTTATGAGGTCAAAACCTCAAGCAGGAAAGCGGAATCGTCGTTTGAAGATGACATAACTTCGTATATAAAGCTTGTTTTTGAGTTGATGGAATCTTACATTATGGCCTATGACTCCATTATGGAGGAAATAGATTTTTGGATCCCTCCCTATATTGTCCATAACCACTTGCGAGGTCCTAGCATCCGCGTGCTTCTTCAGACCGTCTAGAGTATAAATCAAAAAGATGATCTAGAATATATTAAAATATGACCACCTGCAGTAGAATCGACGCACTACAATGCTTGCCTATGGCACATACTGAAATATATATGCTAATCATAATAGTGCGGGTGACCGTCTCCATTGGAGTTGGTTGCTCCTCCCGATGCTGTCTGGATTGCGAAGACGAGCGACGTTGCAACGACTGGTGCCCTGGTCGGCCGAGCTACCGCGAAGAGACGAAATAGGTGCGGTCATCCATAAGCACGAACGCGATTGCTTCCGTTGTGGTCGTGAACAGCCTCTACTTTACTTCTTGTTTGATGTCAGTCAGCAGGCCCTTCTGAAAGTGCATCACCTTGTCGATGTGAGACATGTGTTCCACCTTGCAGATGATGCCTCTGAACGCCGCAACGTAATCTTCGAGACACGAGAAGTTTCTCTGGTGCAGTCGAAGCAGCTGGTCGCGCAAGTGTTCTTGACGAATCGAGACACGAGAAGTTTCTCTGGTGCAGTCGAAGCAGCTGGTCGCGCAAGTGTTCTTGACGATCCGGCGCTGTGAACTCGCTGGTCAGAAGCTCCTCAAACTGCGTAACGGAGTGCAGGAAGTGTCCATCGTGGGAGACGTATTCGTGATACCACGCTGCAGCAGGCCCCTTCCGGTTTGCTACTAAGAGAGAAAGCGGTCGCTGTTGCGGTGCCTCCGACCCGTACTTGATGTTCTTCGACTCGAAGTAGAGCTTGGTGCTGAACATGTAGTCACCGACGTCGTCTTGTTTGGTTCCGGAAAACTTGGGCATGAGATGCCTTCAGCTCGGTATTCGTGAGTGTCGACGGCAGGAGACTCATTTGTCTGCTGCTGTTGGTGCTGCGGAGGCGGCGCCTGTTGCTGCTGCTGCAAGTTTTCTGTCATCTGGCGTTGGAGCTCGGCGGTCTGCGCCATAAACTGTTGCTGCTGCTCGTGCATCATTGCTGCAAGATACACGAACATCTGCTGCATGATGTCGCCGTACTGCATGGGTTGTTCGTCCATGGTTGCGCCTACGCTAGCGCGTCATCACTTAGATGACTGGGGCGCGCAATCTCCTCAGCCAAATCAATCAAAAGTTTAGGCGAAGTCACAGACTCTCCCTGGAGTGCTGCTTCCGTCAAAGTCAGAGAAACCCAAAAAGTCGACGCTGTACCCTTTACCTGGTACACCCCGAACCCGAGTCCTCTCTTAAACGCCCCTGGCGACGCCAACTAGGAAGACCGGGTGCGAGTACCTGGTACTCTTGGTGAGAGCAAACGCCGACTGAGTTTAGTCTACGAAGAATCTCTTGGAATTAATGGAGATGTCGATTAGTCTTCAATGAGCCAATAAGCGGTTGCCACGAAGATGGGTGCGACAATGCGGTCTGCGAAGATGGCGTCTCCTCCCCCACAAAAGTAAACGGCGACGCGAAGAAGTAGGTGCAGATGCGGGAGGATGGAGCGAGAGGAAGAGAGGGGCGCGCGGCGGGACAGAAGCAGGTGGCGGAGCACGACGCCAAATGAACAACAAGACTGGCGTGAAACGGAGGCGTGCACACGGCAACGCGGGCGGAACGGACGGAGTAGATGGTCGGCACGGACTCGAGCTGGAACAGGAACTGAAGCTGGAGGAAGCGTGCGCTGGGTCGAAAGTGCTACCAAATGTAAGGTTGCTGTCTGGTTTGAGGTAGATTGGAAACTGAATTGATTTTATCTGTGTATGTGTGCTATCTGTCTACCTACGAGCGCTATGGGAGCGCGTCCTTGAACGTGTAGTGGTTGGCTGTGGTTCGCTGTAGCGAGTGCTTGCGCAACCTTCGTGAGTATGCAGGCTTCTATATTGTACTATATGTGCGGACTCAACTAATGATGGCGTATCGCTCTGTTTTTGTGCTTGTAGATCATTATAATTACAACCTGTAGCTGCTTCTTCACCGTATTATTTTCGAGTCTGGACCTCAAGCAACCTCGTTCAAGGCTCATGTGGGGTGGAATCCTGTTGGCATACTTTTGTTTTACTTCGTCGGTCAGAATATATCTTCATTGGACGGCGACATCACACGTATATTATATGTCTCGGGGAAGTCATGTTTGTGGACGATAAAGGTAGCCATTCGATCCCACGAAAAGCAGTCAGTGTAGGAATCAAAGTGTGCGGGGCTAAAAACAACCAGTTTGGTCAGGAAGACATTCGTTAACATCACAAGTCGGGTAATGATGTACTTTGTACCGTGCGGGCCGCTCGGTGGATTATAAAAGGTGCGTCAGCTTTCGGAACACAACAAGACCAACCTGCTAAAAAAGTATGTGGATGCATGCTTTGTCGTCCAAAGCAGAAGATTATCGGATCCTTTCGGGTAAGAAACAGATCGGAGATCGCGGATCGGAGGTAGACACAAGACATCGTCTCGCGTCTCAATGCATACCAGGCTTCAATAGGAAACAAAAAGTAAAAAGAAACCCAAATAAAGACCATTTAAACATCAAAAAGATCGTGGATCGGAGGCAGAACTGCTTTCGAAGCTAACAGATTGTAACGTACCGTGGTACGTGGGTGCCATACCAGGAGGCAAGACGGCGAAGTCCTCGTTTTGTAAAGGGTTCCAAGCCTAGGGTACTTTTCAGGGTACCACCATGACTGAAGCGTTGGACTTCCTAAGAGATGACGCTAGGTGGAACCTGAGCACGCGAGGGGAGAAGACGCGTATGGACGTTAGGAGAGAGTGCGTCATGAAGGAGAGGCGACGGACGGATGTCATGACCGAAGAGTGGGGCTTTATAAGACCGAGAGTGGATACTGTTTGGCAACAGGATTCGTGAAACGGCGAATACCTCTAAAGAAATGCATGGCCGGCATTGACGCCCGGGTCGTAGCCTAAATTGTGACGATGGCACCACCGTACAGCATACAATTTTGTGCATGTCGTAGAATAGGTATTGCCTTGACCTGCTGCATTCATCCCAAACTTCCACAAGTAAACAGCAAATAAACTGAGTTGGGCCGCGTTGCTGTTCAGGTGTACTTCTGGTAGCCAAATTGAATAATTCATCCATCGACACCAGGTTTTCCACTGATGCCATGCTCGTCTGTAGTTGACTTGAGATGATGTGGTCAGTGCCCCAGCACGCAGCATCGCTCCCAGAGCAGAGAGCACTTCCTGTAAGTGCTCGGGGCCTGAACCTGTAACCAACCAAAAGACAAATTAGCGAACTTCTGAGCTTTGTCAGGTGATTGCCACACCCGGGATCCTGCGTCGGCCATAACGTTGTCAGCTCCAGGAATATGAGTCGCCGTAGCGAAAAAATTGTAATGGATTTCCATCAAACTAATGAGTCTCAGCAATAACTCCGCGGGCTCATTTCGACTTGAACGTTTGTTGTTCCAAGTGACAGCCGATTGGTTGTCAGTCCAAAACCGGACATGCGTTTGGGAAAGCGAGTCTGATCCACCCCAATCAGTTCCCCAGACTGCGCAAGCGAACACAGTACTTATCATTTCTCGAAGATTGATTCCATAGTCACCAGATCCGTCCTTCCGAAAGGCTGCAATTTGCTCGAGCTCTTCGTGGTCGAAAGCAATTGAACGTATTCTCTTCTTGAAGGACAACGAGCATACAACCCAAAGTCGCTGGCACCCATCTCGAGTTGAACATCGACGGATTGCGTTTGAGTGAAACGCGCCAAAGGTATCCAGTTGAGGTTAGCGGTTCCCAAAATGAGACGGAACCACTGCCAATCATCCCGTGCTCCTTCTGACAGGGATACACGAGCATAACGACGGGCTGGTCGACACAATGACGCTAAACGCCGGAAAATGGGGATGCTGACCGAGCACAGGTTACCACGTGACGCAAACTACCCAATAGCATTTCAAGCTTTGTCTTTGATGTCATAGCTGCAGATAGCATTGTTTCAACACGTAGCACTGCTTTTGCGATCTTATCCGAAGGCATCGCTAAGTGTAATTGCGAGATGTTCCAATCTAGACAAAGTGGCTTGCCGCGAGGAGACCAATGAGTGAACTTGTCTTCGTTTATCGAATTAGGGCCCAGAACGTCAATCATTGCTTCCCGAAGTGCCAGATTTGCCTCGAATAACCGCATGCTGATATCAGCTTCGATGGCATTGTGGTCATCACATCATGCCTTAGCATCATATGGCTGCAAACCATACAAAGGTTGTCCTGGCCACAGGGTTTTGTGCTCGCATATAAGTGACTTATGGCTCCACCAGCCAATAACTTCGCCGGCGACATTTTCCACCCAAATGGAAGGGATTGATCAATGACAAGAATATTCAGTTCACGAATAACTCCAGCTAATCTGCCAACGTGATCAGCGTGAATGGGAACGTGTCGAAACGCCCCATGAACATCGCCGGACATCAGCAGAGCCTGACCTGGAAATGTTGCTTAGACTTCTAGTATCCGACGCGCTAGATATTGTGGTCCGTCGTACTGGGTGCAAATTGAACCGCCGTCCACAGTGCTGTCGTTGATAGACTTGTTCGGTGGGTAAGATAGGTCATGGATCAGTCTGACGTCGTACTCTAAAGCCGCAGACCCCTTCGGTGTTGCTCCAAACGGGCTGCAGGTGATATCAGGGAGAATATTCAGCAAATCCAAGTCGAGAACGAGATATTGGTCCGCGTCTTGACCTTTCCGAATGCTTTTAAGGATTGGCTTCCGAGCCGCTGGTGCGGAATCGTGATTACGCCGAGGTGCCGAATTCGAAGTGGAGTTGGATTTCCACTGTGGGATGACCCCGTGACAAACCACTTCTTCCCACTGCGATCGATATTGATACGAAGCCCATTCGGGTCGATGACTGGGAATTTCCAGCGCTTTGGTTGGACGTGTGTCCGTGTTCGTTTCGCCACGAAGGAGACGCACAAACTCAGGTAATGATATGCCCGACCGCCGCAGAACGTCGCTAAATGTACGCTGTTTTTCGGTATGCAAAGTGACTTCGCAAGCCCGACCGCCGCAGAACGTCGCTAAATGTACGCTGTTTTTCGGTATGCAAAGTGACTTCGCAGCTTAAACAAAATTCTGCTGCAGCCACCGGATTGGGAAGTTTTAAACCATACTCAGCTAGACGGCCCGCGCAAAATCCATCAACCACGCTTCGTGCGTGGTCTAGTAATCGCCGGCGGACGTTCACATTGGTCAAATGTCTTCGCACCCGCACGGCTTTGTAAGTTTCGATGCAAGGCCATAAATCAACATAGTTCACAGCTCTATCACGACTGTTGAATGTACCAGGAGAGCTTGCGGCTCTTACGCTTGATTCCATACTTTCAGCAGAGCTCGTGGCTCTTACACTGACATCTGGGGTACCAGCAGAGCTCGCAGCACTACCACTGGCTTCCAAATACATTCTTGTCGGTCTTGTGAGCATCATTCCGTAAATTTACATTGCGTGACACGTCCAGCGCCAGCGTCGACGCGATGTCGCCATACACAATACTGTCATATCGTGCAGACACCATTCGAGCTGGATAAAGAAGGCTTGGTGAGTCACATAGGCATCGAGCCTGCTCCCCATCGATCGCAATTCCAGAAAATTCTGACTTAAAGCCTCCGTAGTGGTTCAACATTATATCACGGACCTTCGAAGGAAGACTGTCCGGTCGGAAATGCCGTCGGCGTCATGAAAAACAACCATCGCGACGGCCAGGTCATCCCAGCTTAGAAAGATACTTCATGCAGAGTGACTTGTCATTAAGGACGGGCAGGATCTTTATAAGATCATCCGTAATTTCGGGACGTTCGTGTTTAACATCCGATATCCTCCGTGTTACCTCTGTTTGACGGCGGTTGCGGCTCGAATGATTTGAGTGTGTGTGATCCCCGAGCGATGGATTGAAGATGTTGTTCTGAGTGCGATATATGACACTCGCTGACTACCTGCACGAGTTGGACAAACGAGCGTCGCCTTCTTGGAACACTTGTAAACTGTGCACGCTTCGTCGAAGAGGTTTTGAGCCAAATATAAACGAACCGATTCGAATCTCTCGTCGATCCAGTTGAGGAGCTCACTGCGAGCGCAATAATTTGTTCGAAAGCTGTCGCGGTCCAAACTCAGTAGACACTTCGCCATCGCAGAAGCCGTCGCAGAAGAGAATGCCATCGCAGAAGCCAAGTGTCTACTGAGTTTGGACCGCGACAGCTTTCGAACAAATTCTTGCGCTTTCTCCACCAAATTTGACACAAACGGCTGATAGACGCTCGACGTCACCGCAGCTAGTCCACCTAAACAAACGATATGTTGCTAGGTCCCTGCTCTCAGCAGGCCGAGGAAGTTTGTTCTTTCTTGAAAAATCTACCATATCGCTCTCTGAACGACGCTGGCGACGCTCCGTATCAGCGACACTTACGAAATGCATTGCCGACAGGCCTTTTGTTGCAAAATCCCATCCGAAAAGTCCACGAGTGACCGCCGGGTGTGGCCGAAGATCAAGAGATTGAAGCAAAATTTGAATTGTTTCCAACAGGAGCTGAGGACCAATGTGGGCGTACGTTCCGTTGACAAGGTGTCTATGTACACGACGTTTCGTAGCTGTAGGCCGAAACTGCGCTCGACCCGCTTCTGTAATATCACTGGGAGTGATAAGGTCTCGATCAGCATCCCGCGGTTGTCCCATGGCCAACAGACGATCAATACTACTGACCATTGACGAGTTGCTAGCATACGCTTCCCGCAATGTCCACAATAATTTATATCGTTCGTGACTGCATCACGAGATTATCAAATTCGCTTCCGTGACGCCAGCGCCGTTTGCACTGGAGAATTGAAAACCCTTGGCTGCGGTGGGGACTTCCGCAGCTGAGGGGTTTCATCACCATCACCACTGTCTGAGTGACTGAATTGATCGACCGATGCAGCTACTGTGCCAGACGGCACAACAGCGTCCGTTGCCGTGGCCGAAATGGGAATTTGGGTTGAATTAAGACCCCTATCATCAAAAACTGTTTCTCCGATGAAGACCTTGGCTGGTTTTCGTCGCCCCCCCCGACTTTGTAATACTTGTAGTTGAGTATGCGCTTTACCAACAAGGAGCATATTGATGCTAAAGACAGGTCATACATCGGAACAACTTGAGTTTCGTCGACGATTGGTGCCTGCAGTTTCTCCAGAATAGTTCTAGACCGCCGGGAAGCCCTACACCCAATGCCTTGGAAGTGGCTAAGTGCACTTTCGTGAACGGCTTCCATCTCGGCGAGCATTAAATCAGACACCGAACGTCTAATGCAGGGTCGTAACGCGTACGCCGTATTGGAGAGATGCAAAACTTCGTTCGCTCGGTAAACGACCGGCTCCACTTCTCCTTCTACTGACACATGTAGAACACCGGTTCGGGGCTGATTGTCCCAAGAATAACCCGAAACCGCGCCATACTCCCAGGCGGGGCCGCGATTTGCTGACGCCTTAGCAATACAGACGCAGCCCCCCCCCCACGTGCGTTCCAATGTCACTAGGGGCCTCCTCTTCCGTAAATTGACGTATTGGGATTTATGTACAGGGCCGAGACACAATTGCATCCGCAAGGCCATTCAACCGCCCCGTACTCGACTAACCTCCATGGCGGTCGTAGTCCCATCTGGTTTGCAGGAGGACGTGTGGACAACAGATCCGTTGTTGGAAGGGATCAACGCGTCTTCTGTGAGCTCCGCTCTCGTGTACATCCCCATGGGCAACGCAATGATGAAGGCGTTCCGACGTATTGTATCCGAAGCGTACAATAATCTCGTCAATGTGCAGAGGTATCGACTTTTTACGATGTGTACAGACAGTCGATGCGTTGTCAGCTGTCGTGTTGGCCCGGCAGACGAGTCCGTTGCCAAGACTTGCGGCGGACGTTAGCGTTGTCAGCTGTCGTGTTGGCCCGGCAGACGAGTCCGTTGCCAAGACTTGCGGCGGACGTTTGATGGAATGCAGACTGACGACGCAAAACTGCGTAGCCTTCTCGACTCTCATATCGAGCCTTTAACCCCCCGTCCCGTCCCCAATTTTGAGAAGAAGCAACAAATGCATAACAAAGTGAAGCCATATGTACCCGAAGAGTACGCATCAGACCCACTCTATGCTGCACCTACCGACGAAGAAGAGGAGCTAGCGAAGCAAGCCAAGCAGGCTCGTCGTAAGGCAAGCTCACAGGAAAAAAGGATGCGGCCGATTCGGCAGAAGCCCCAGATACAGCGGCGGCGTTACCCCATGAACACCAAACCATGAACCACGACAGCATGAATTTGCGCCGGACAGCGCCGCCAAAACCCAGCCTGGAGAGAAAACTCGCAAGCGCGTACGGAAAGACAAGTAGGCCCAGAGTATGTTAGCAGTAAAACAGTATGATACTTTCGTCCAATACCATTTTTTTGAAAATGGGTTCAGTGTACCCAAAACAAATCAAGATATACCGCAGATTTTGACTCCCGTTTCTAAAGACGTCTATTTGGATCTGAAGCAGCATGAATGAATTAGAACCTGGGAATAGGCGCAACCGATTCAGTTGTTAAAACTAATCAAATGTAGCACGACAAAATTTTTGCGAATTTTGTAATCAAGGAGGCAATTTTTCAGAGGACCAAGACTCCGCGATTTTTTACTTTTCGTAGATCTGAAGGCACCAGCAGAAAGAGGAGAGTCCCTCTTTCGAATGATGTGCCTAAATCGCGATTCGTACCTAGGTTAGTATGCAGCTTGCCGTCTCATATACCGACTATGATTTGTAGAGAGATACACCTGCTTATGGGATACAGGATAGGGTCATCCAATCACAGC
>JAIKVB010000671.1:0-21083 GCA_024679045.1 Phytophthora brassicae
TACCTCCGCCAT
The DNA here is from genome assembly GCA_024679045.1 of Phytophthora brassicae. Lineage (NCBI taxonomy): Eukaryota > Oomycota > Peronosporomycetes > Peronosporales > Peronosporaceae > Phytophthora > Phytophthora brassicae. Next base: position 13 of record JAIKVB010000671.1, read on the forward strand.
CGGATGACACTAGATACGGTGTGACACACGTTATGTCGCTCACGGATATACAGGCCTCGGAAATAATAATAGGATTTCCGTTATTATTGTATTGTCCCTCTACAATAATTGATTATTGAACATTGACGAAGTCAATAAAATACAATATTGTTCCAATAATACCAATACAATATCGCTATACAAGGAATTCTGGGTTCTTACGTTTTGTTTCGACACATGACGTATTACCGTAGATTGATATTAATGAGTTGCCGTAAAGCAACTCGGTGCTGGAGCTGTTGTCGTCGGAACTGGGCGGTCATCGCCTACCTGCCAACTACTTGCCAAATATCAAGCTAGCGTACTGATTCAGTCCACAATGGGTTACATATTTACTCCCAACGGAGCAGTTACGTACCGGTACAAAAGTAGACAATCTCGTTTTAAATACGCTGCCGATACAAGATCGAAAACAATTTGATGCTGCCGGACCGTCTCGTTCAAGTTATTAACCTCTGTCTAGAACTCGGAATTTGATAGGCAAAGGGCCTAGACTTGAATGTGTAAGGCTTCTTCAGTAAACATATCGGTACTTACATCATCTTAATCATTGCTAGCGACTCATGTATGCATGTCGAGTGCCGCTGATTGGTATGAGCCTTAGTTCAGCTATTCCTGATTAATAATGATTTCCAGCATCTATGAGAGTATGTAGTTGTTACAGTACCACGTCATAATCCCCATATCTGATTTGTGAAGCTTGACTTGTTGTTTGTATGCCGCACATGTGACAATATACGGATATTGGACCCGTTATTATTATTGTCACCGCTCATATTGCAATCATTACTACGGGTGTACAATACAATATGCTACTGTATTGTCCGACCCCTTGTACTATAGTAGACGGTGTCTTGAGCACTTCTGCAGGCTTCTCAAGCTGCTTTTCAAGCCGCTGACGCGTCATTTTCTCTGCGCGACGCATTGTGGCATCAGCTTCTTGTCGACGTTCTTTGCATGCTTCAATGTAGTCACAATGCAGTTTATCAAACGTCTGCTGGGATTGCTGTTCAATTCAATTTGCGCTGGTATTTGACTGGCTAGAGCTTCTAGTAGCTCTCGTGTAAGCTCAAGACGATTTCATCCCATCAGTTGTGGCTGTCGGCAGTGTAAGTACGTTAATATTCGTCTCCATTTCATCAATGAAGGCTAATTGAGCTTCTGCAACAGCAACAGCGATAACAGCTTGAGATTTCTGGGTCTCAATGTCTTGTTGCGAGTGAAAATGCTTTTCTCTTAGCTTTTCAATTGCTTGATCCGTAAACTCTGCCAGCTGAGCCTCCAACTCGTCTTCAGAGTCACTTAAGCAGAGGTGACTGAGTTGAAAAAAACTGTTTGTAAATGCACTTGTAGCTTCTGATTTGATGTCTTCATCTTCTGGAGCGAAACGAGATAGCAACTCTGCGTTTTAAACGACGAAGTGACTGCAGTTCTCCCAATGAGTATATTAAGTGGACGGTCACGTTCACGCAGTGTGGCGTGCTTACTGGAGAATCTTGAGCACGATATACAAGACAGAGAACACTTTGAGCAGAAGAAAGCGACTATGATGACGACTGGGAGGAAAGGACTTTGTGAGATCGAAGGATGGGGAGCGCAATTAACTGAGCTTACGACTGCTAGAGTTGAAGAAATGGCGTCTCCAGTGAATGATAAGACACCTGAACGAACAAGTACCAGTGATAATTCAAGTCTTGAACGTGTAAAGATGGTGCTGGATGATCTCAAGACTTTATTAGGGTCTGATCCATTCAAGTCTTGAACGTGTAAAGATGGTGCTGGATGATCTCAAGACTTTATTAGGGTCTGATCCGATGACTCAAACGTCTTCTTCACTTATTCATCTAGCAGAAGCTGAAAAAGAGCGACGTGAAGTCGGGAATTTTGTACTGGAAGCTTCTCAACGGTATTTTACTTCACCCACTGGAGGTTCCGATGTGTCAGTAGAGTCGAATACAGTAAAGAGAGTTGGTGGAGTTGCATGAGGATGTTGAAAAGGCCCAAAACAAAGAAGACGAGACATTGTTTGGGCCATTTCCGATGCTGCAGCAGTTTGAAGACCTGGAGATCAGTTTTCATTGGAAGTTAGAGACCATTCGAGAGGAACAGAATCCAGTCAAAGAACGCGCTGTTCAAACGCGCAAATGTAGAGTCGTCTGAGTAAATTATTGAAAGAAGTGGCGGCAGGAGCGAAGAAAGTGAACGATAAACTGGAGAAGGAGAACCTTCGTACTGTTAAACTCCGTCGTGAAGCTCAAGAGTCGGAAGAAGTGCTCGGTCGAGCTGTTCAAAGTGCAAAAGAAGAGTGGCGTATTGCGGATCAAGAAGAGAGAGATCGAATTGCAGCTGCAAATGTGAAAGAAGCTGAAGAAGATCAAGTATTTTCTAGTAATTTAACTCCTTCATTGACTGTGGAGGAAGACGCTGATGCAAAACTTCGAGATGATACACAAGTGGCGGATTGCGGATCAAGAAGAGAGAGATCGAATTGTAGCTGCAAATGTGAAAGAAGCTGAAGAAGATCAAGTATTTTCCAGTAATTTAACTCCTTCATTGACTGTGGAGGAAGACGCTGATGCAAAACTTCGAGATGATACACTTTTTCTGATCAAAGAGCTGTTAATTGGACTTACAACGCTGGTTCAAACGCATGGAATACCCTCATTAGCTCCATCTGATGAATTGACTGAAACGAAGGGCAAAATTGAGACGAAAACACCGCAAAACACTGCAGAATACGCATCAGCACTGGATGCTACGTACCTGCAACTCTCCGCAGTGGAAAAGGAGCGTCTTGTTGATGATTTTGCATCCGATCTGCGCAAAATCCAAGCGTAGAAGCCGCCAATACAGTATCAGAGTTCGGTGTTGATTAAAACGCAAATGTAATGTTGGTAGTCAAAGATGGCATGGCTAAACGTCCAATGTTGAAGTGACAAATTAATTGAAGATGGCTACAATCCAAAGTGCTACCGGTAGTCATATACCAATACAATGTCTCTCCTGTTGTTAAAAAGCAAAAGTTCTGGTTTGATCCTTCTTAGGCCGTGAAAGGAGCACCAAGGTTCCACGCGATGAAGGCAAACACCTCGGAAGTTTCCTCAATGATCTTGGTAGTGGGTTTACCAGCGCCATGACCAGACTTTGTGTCAATGCGGATTAGCAGCGGGTTAGTCTGCGCCTCTAAGCCGCCAAGCTGGTGCTGGAGCTCCGCGATGAGCTTGTACGAGTGCAGGGGAACAACACGGTCGTCGTGGTCACCCGTGGTCAAGAGAACCGATGGGAAGCCGCCATTCTCCACCACCTTCTGTATGATGGCACTATCAGCACTCGGGACATTGTGCACAGGTGAATAGCGACGAATGTAGTTGAAGTCATCTGCCACATCCGGGTCACCATAGTCCGTACGCCACGCGTGACCAATAGTAAACTTGTGGAAGCGTAGCATGTCCATGACTCCGACAGCCCCCACCACACAACGGTACAAGTCTGGGCGCTGGTTACTCGTAGCCGCCACTAGTAAACCGCCATTCGAGCCGCCGTGGATTGCAATCTTCTCCGGCTTCGTGTACCCTTCTTTGACGAGGTACTCGGCAGCGCCGTGGAAATCATCAAACACGTTCTGCTTCTTGTTCAGCATACCATCCTGATGCCATTGCTCACCGTATTCACCACCACCACGCAGATTGGGCAGAGCCAACATACCATTAAAGTGTTGAACGAACACAAGGCGAGACACACTAAACGCCGGTGTGAGTGAGATATTAAAGCCGCCGTAGCCGTACAAATACACGGGCAAGTCGCCGTTCTTGGGTGTATTCTTGCGCTTCACTAGGAACATGGGGATCTTCGTGCCGTCCTTAGACGGATAAAACACTTGCTCTGCCTCGAACTGGCTCGGGTCAAAGCCTTTGACCTTTGTCTCTCGGAAGAGCTCAGCATCTGGAGAAGTCCCAGAAGTCGCTCCGGTCTTGGACAGGTCGATACGAAAGATGGAGCCAGGGTACAGGAAAGAAATGAAGTGGTAAAACAGCTCTGACTCGGTGCGTTTGCTCGCCACACCGACAGTTCCCACACTGGGAAGCGGAATCTCGTACTGGAACTGACCGTCAAGGTTGTACACGTGCAACTCATTGTGCACGTCCTTAACAAGCTGCACAACAAGCAGATTCGGCGCTACGGGGTGTACACCTTCAATCACAATAGCATCCGACTGCTCAGGGATGATTTCCTCCCACACAGGCGAAGCTACCAACTTGGTACGTACTACCCGTTCACGCGGAGCATCCGCGTTTGTCTTAAAGTAGTAGTACTCACCGTCATTAAGAATGTAAGAGTACGCTGCGTCCATATTGTCCACAACCTTCGTCACTGCAATCGTCGAGTCGCTCGATCCTTTTAAAAAGTCGTCAAAGCTGCTGAGATTAGCTACGTGGACCATATTAGCGTTCTTGCATCCATCCTGCACATAAAGCAGCAGCTTCTCGCCATCGTCCGACACCTCCGCGCCGACATTGAACGTCGGTTCACTTGGGTACGCGTACACAAGTTTGTCCTCTGTCTGTGACGTGTGCAGTGCGTGGTACCAAAGCTGGTGGTTCATGTTCGAGTCTGTTTCTGTACCTCTCTTGGGTCCTCCAGCGTCGTCGTGCTTGTCGTCCTTCATCTTGTCCGGAGGTGGGTACCTCGAGTAGAAGAAACCCTTATCATCATGTGTCCATGCAATACTGGAGAACTTCACCCACTCCACAGTATCCTCCAACATCTTATGGTCGTCGTGCACCGCCATGACTTTAATCGTCTGCCAGTCCGAGCCGCCGCGGGAGATACCGTGTGCAAAGAAGAGCTTGCCGTCATTCAGTTTAGCTTCTGAGAAAGCGCGGCTAGACAGGGCGGCAGTGCCATCCTCCGCCAGCAAGTTTGGGTCCAGCAGCACGCGCGGGTCGCCGCGCAGCTCGTCCTGGATGTACAACACGCTTTGGTTCTGCAGTCCGTCGTTCTTAGAGTAGACGTACTTGCCTCCATGCTTGCGCGGTGCCGAGAACTTCTCGTAGTTGAAGAGCTCCGTCATACGCGCCTTGGTCTCGGCCACAAACGGTACTTGGGAGAGCACACGCTGGGTCACATCGTTTTGCTGCGTCACAAACTCGCGCGTCTCGGGTGAGTCCGGGTTCTCCAGCCAGCGGTACGGGTCGGCAACTTGCACACCATGAAGGGTCTCCACAATGTCACCACGACACACGGAAGGGTACGTCAGCTTCTCCGCTAGTACACCTGCACGCCATGAAGGGTCTCCACAATGTCACCACGACACACGGAAGGGTACGTCAGCTTCTCCGCTAGTAAGCCTGCACTCTTCATGGCTTTCTTCATACGGGGAAGATCTTAGAATGACGCAGTTGAAGGAAAAGCATGTCAGTGGCATGAAGGAGGCATGATAGTGACACTGATGACACATCCGACTTGAAGACCAGGAATGAATGTCAGTACTGTGGTGACTCGAATACAAGACTGATTGGTTTTAAACAGTGATGATCGAGTGTTTAAAACCACTTTTAGCCCAGAAAAGTGATGTGGAATCAAGCGCTGCGGCGCGTCGTACACGCCGAGGAACAGCAGCAAGAGGAGCGTCGTCAACAGCAGCTAGCATCTGCGTCTTCCGCATTGTCTTCTGCGTCGAATGGTGCCATTTTGACATCTGAAAACCCTGTAGAAGCTGCGCAATCGGCCACAGAAGGCGAATATCCCCCGAGTACCGAGGCTGCCAGCGTCGAAAACGCAGCTTCAGAGTCTAAAAACGAAGATACCTACGTGGAAGAGACGGAGGATGACGACGACTACCTACAGAAGCACCTTCGCAGAAGGCGAATATCCCCCGAGTACCGAGGCCTCCAGCGTCGAAAACGCGGCTCCAGAGTCCAAAAACGAAGATACCTACGTGGAAGAGACGGAGGATGACGACGACTACCTACAGAAGCACCTTCTATCGCGTCCGACGGCAGCTTGGAGCTGTCTAGAAGACACACAACAGGCCAATTGTCTGGCACTTAACGCTTCGCAGACGCTTTTGGCTGTGGGCGAGCGCGACGGCCGCGTCACTATCTGGGACAATACGACGGTACGCGTCATCACTCGAGAGCTAGACCCAACGCTCATTGTGCTGCCGACAGTGGAGTCTCCTACAGGTGAGCAGATAAGTGCTGCTCAAGCTGTGGAGGTTAAGAAGATCAAGACAGATACAGAAATTGGAGAGGGATCTGTTGAGAACGACGACGGGTCAGTAGAAGATGAAGACGAGTCTGCGTCAGTAGAAGAAGAAGCTACAGAGGAAGAAGAAGCAGACAATCTTCTCGATGAGAATGAAGACACCAAGACAGAGGACGAAGTGGATACATCAGGAGGAGGAGCTGTATTAACGCTCTCAGATCTACGCGTCGTGAAGACCGCACTTAAGGTAGTGTCCCAGTGTGTCTGGTCATGTGATTCCCGATGGCTTTTTGCTGGATGTGAAGAAAAGTCGACACGACGAGCAAGACTTTGTGTGTGGAATGTGGAGGCAGCTACGTTGGTCTCAGCTTTCCGCTTTGATGGTACAATCACCGCCTTAAGTGCACACCCTCGTGACTCGAAGCTTGTGGTTGTTAGTTACTGGAACTCTCGCCCCGTCCTATTAGATGTAGTTTCAGGTGAACGTACAGAATTGGAGAATATTCCGCTGGAAAACCCTCAAGTGACGCAACCAACGCCACAGAACAATTCACGCCATCCGGTTCTTGCGTCTTGTGCACGTTTTGGACGTTCTGGAAAACGTATCTACTGTGCCACATCAAAAGCCACATTGGCAGTGCTAGACGCTGATACTTTACAGTGTCTAGACAGCTTCATGCTCACTGTCATCGTTCAGTTCGTGGATCTGTGTGTAAACTTGCGGGAGACGGCACTTTTGCTCACGAGTTCGAAGGGGATACACGAATTCGCGCTGGAAAGAGAATCAATTGACCCAGTCAATGTATTGACTGATGTATCCACGATTACGATGGAGGAATACCCGTTAGGATTGCGTGAGCTTGCACTCCACTCTACGGGTGCAGTGCGCGCGCCTTGGGCTGTCTGTTGCTTCAGCGGTAGTGAGGAATTCGTGGTTGGAACGCCTGTAGTGCGTCATCGCCATGTCGGTGAGAACGGGTTGTTTACGTGGCATCGTGCGTCATCTCTTGGCAAAACTACAGCTCAACACAACGCTGGAGTTAAGGATGGAGTACTGGCTCTAGCTTGGGATCGTACACGACAGAGCGTACTTGCTGTGTCGACAAGCGGCGCGTTACACGTGCTGGAGGAGAAGTTCACGACTACATGGCCCGGAGCAATGTACCCTGCAGAATTTCGTCTGGTTACGGATAATGAACTGCATTTAGAGGTCTTTGACCAGGACGCGGAGGAGCGAAAGCAAGAGAAAGAGAAGCTCACGGAAGTTGCTCAGCGTGTCGCTATTGACGTGTTCAGCCTACAAAGTCCAAGTGTAGAATTCCCAGGAGAACACGACGCTGCTAGTGCGTTACTTCCCAAGACTGAAGTGGACGAGCCGCGCTATATTCCAGCTGTTCCAATCGCGTACTATCATCGACGACATCTTCATCAACTCCACGGAGCAGCATACAATGAAGACAAGCACTTTGGTCTTGGACAGAGCGTTTTTGAGCCTCTTAAGGGGGCTTTGGGGAAGCAGAAGAAGAGTAATTCGCGGAAATCCAAGAGCAATAGGAAGCGGCGGCGTAGATAGTTGCCTGACGCCGGCATCTACTGCTCGTGGACTTCTGCTGAGGTAACTCATGAACTGATGTGAAGAATCTTGCCATTCATCTTCTCTCTTGATGTCACAGGAAGTGTATTCTTGTGTTGTAGCGCTGCTTCGAGTCGTTGACGAGACTGCGCTAGCGCACAACTCCGGACCGTATCCTCTTTGGTATTTGCAGTTTGTGATGTTGTCAACTGTTCCTTTTGAGGTTCTGGGGTCGGTGGATCAGCTACGCACAGCTTGGATATCCGTAACGCACGGAGAGCCATTGAGTCAACCTGCAGTCTTCGATGTACAGATGTCCTACGAGAACTCGTTGGTCTGACGGGAGGAAATGGTTGGCTGACTGGGATGGCCTCAGTGGTTTCGGAGTGACGCGGACTGTGAGATTTGCGTGCCTGTTGTCTTGCTGCTCGACTGTCTCTCCGTGATCTTCCTTTGATATCCAACAAAGATGACGGCCCATCGTTAGAGTTATTAATGTGGTTGTTCACGCGTACACAAGACGACGAAGTTGAGACGTGTCCTGTCCAGCCGCATCGTGAACACGTCAACTTACTCCCTCGTTGTGCAGCAATTGTCAGTTTTACAGTACTATGAGAGTCTTGTACTACCAGTTTTTTGCACTGAGCCAACGCTGTGGCTCTGCGTAACTCGAACCAGGACTTTCGCTGCAAAATCCATTCCTGAATCAACGCTAATGATGCGGTCGCTGTAGCCCTGCGTAACTCGAACCAGGACTTTCGCTGCAAAATCCATTCCTGAATCAACGCTAATGATGCGGACTCCTGTGCCAGAACCAAGAGCAAGACCGTCCAAGGTAAAGCGTAGGCTCTAGCACCATTAGTCGAAGTCACGACGCAATAGCGATCAAATGTTGCTGTTAAGTGCAAAGCTTCTGCTATACCAACTGAATCGTGAGTTTGCAGAAGCTCCAGCTCCAGATCGACTGCCTCTCGATTACCAGTACGTTCTTCACGCGGAGCTCCGAGAGTGAGCTGTCCGCTGATTACAATGAAGACTCGAACAGGTTGGCCCGGTGTAAAGAGATACTCTTGCTTTGCAACGACGATATGTTGTAATTGTGCTGCTAAGAATCGTCGAGATGCGTCTGTCATGGTACTAAAGAGGAAAGTGTTGCGTAAAAACAACTCCGCTTCAGTTGCAAACGAGTACGGGAAAGTGGGGGACAGGCATTCAGTCTTGTTGTGGTGTTGGAGTTGGAGGACGACTGTATAGGGCAGACAAAGCACGTACGTAAGAGCTTCTTCACGTAGACCCAAGACATTGCGCTGTCGTGCACTACCCGCCGTTGCTGTCGAAAGATGATACTCGAACCCAAACGCAGCAGTATCAAGACCGAAACAATCACCAGCAGATAGCTCTTGTAAGTGAATGACTGGATGGACGCTGCAGCTGAGCGCAATGGCTGGTAAGCTTGACAGGGGCTTATCGTCTCGCAAGAGCATTGGACGGAAGGAGAGCTGGCAAACACCACTGAGCAGGAAGTACACACTTTTAGTTGGCGTGATACTCTGGAGTGCAATAGTCTCGTTAGGTATGGCTGACAACACAGTCGCGTATCGGAGCATCAGTCGCCAGCACTCATCGCAGTCGATTTCTCGCTCACCTTCTCCCTCCTCTTCAGTCTCATCGATTGGACTACTGCAGGAATTGATGCTGGGGTTGTGATTATCGACAAGCGGTTGTATGAACGGCTCCTCCTGGAAAGCTGATGCAGCTTTGGTCATTCCTAAAGCACGAAACGTACACAGAAGCTGTGGGAAGCTGAGCGACATCCATTCTTTAAAAGTCGAGACTGCTCTGGAGTCCTCTCGTCGTGCACTGCTTGTCTTTGGATCCTGCAGTAGCAGTCTGAAGCTCTCGGAGTCGCTGAAAGGATCAAACGCAACGGACTCGAGTCTGAAACGACGAGGACTTTCACGCACAATCGAGCCTCGCAGCCTACCGGTAGCAGGTGTCACCTTAGCGATCCCTTTCCGCTCTGTGGTGTCTGCAGACGACGTTGACGCCGCTCGAGCTCTCGGCACCAGCAAAGGCGCCAGCTCATGCGTTTTCAAGCGGTATTTACTTAGTGGTGTGAGAGTCGCCGTACCGTCTTCTGACATGATGAGAGACTGAAGGAATGAAGTGAGGGACGTCACACTTTTTACCCTTCGCCATCCTCTGCTCACTATTTATACAAGTCAAATGAGGATGAAAAGGGAATTAAAGTGCATGGATTTCATATTTTATCTTAAGGCTTTGACTGGTGTCTAAACCTCACTAGCACTGCGTTGAAAAGCGTCTTTGATGCAGACCCGTAGGCTTGGAAAGTGTTCAGTTGTTACTTCTTGCTTCCCTTTTTGCCACCCTTCTTGTCGCCCTTCTCTTCCTTAGGAGCTGCAACACAAACACGAACAACGTCAGCATTTTGTACACTTAAACCGACAACGTAGCAGTGTCGAGCGACTCACCGTCTTTGGCAGCGGTCTTCTCTTCCTTTACAAACACAAACAACGTCAGCATTTTGAACTCTTAAACCGACAACGTAGCAGTGTCGAGCGACTCACCGTCTTTGGCAGCGGTCTTCTCTTCCTTGGAATCTTTGCCCTTGCCTTTGCCCATGATGAACGATGCGCTTGGTGCTGTTGACTGGAGAGGAGTTGGAGTTGCTTGCTGGCGAATTGAGGAATGAACATGAGCTTCGCCCGCGAGTTCTGGCCACGGAGGTTTTACTGGAAGGGACGTCTGTTACCGTTAATATCCTAACTGCCATTTACTTGATGTTTGTATGTCCTGTCCGTTAATATATATTGACTTGCCGTTTGTATGCCAAAAACGATCTTGAAGCGTCACACGTTGAAGTTGACTTGTTCGGGGGTCGGAATGTGCCGTTCGGTGACGCAATAAGTGACGCTAGACCTCTCTATGGCTACATTTGCTACAGAGTCAGATTGTTAAGCGCCTCTGCAAGTACCTGGACGGCTTGTTTGCTGCTTGCATCCAGCCGAGCACCCGCAGGACGCTTAGGCATTTCCTGCATGAACTCTGTAACGTATGCTCTTGTGCTTTCAAAGTAGCGGCAAGTCCACTTAGCCATTTCCATAGACGTTTCCCTTGCCTTCATCTGCTTAAGTGACTGCGTCTTCTCGTGACTGTACGCCATGCACTTACGCACCAAAGCCACACCCGAGCGAGGTTTCTTACGCCGTTGACTGCCACTTCTATCAGTAGAGACCTCCTCCGCGTTTGTAGTTGCGAAAATCCCATCTGTATGAGCTTCGGCGTATTCAAGCACAGGTAGCACCAGGTTGACAAAATCGAGCATCAGCTCAGCTTGTGTAGCCATTACTCGCTCAGCAACCGCGTTGCCTGCATTGTCGTCGGTTTGGCTTAAAGCTTCGATCTCTACCGCCACTTCCTCGACTGTTGAGCTAAAACGCTTCTGTACTTCGTTGTAGAAAGCGTCATCACCACCGTACAACACGTCGTTTGAGTCCACACCATCTAGTCGACCAGGAAGAGACCGTTGTCCCCACAGAGCATACAACTGCACAAACATCAGCAACACGCGCACTCGACCGACAGCTGCTTCAAGTCGATACGATACAGAAGATGAACTCGGTGGTATCCATTTCATTCGCTCCAGAACTGCTTTCCTCAGTGCAGTGACAAAGTAAAACGCGTCGTCGTCATTCAGTGACGGAGCGTACACCAACACGCTCATTAACTGGGCGATCACTTGAACAACTTGGTCTATACCTTTGCTTCTGGGGTTAATGGCAACAACTCCAAACAGTCCAATAGCAACACGACGACTTGAAGTAACGTGCATCATCGCTTCCGAGTCTTCGTCGCGATGAGCAGCTTGAAAAACACTTAAATCGAGATCTGCCAGTAGCACAATCGCTGCTTTAACGAGTGCATCCATCTGAGGAATGCAACTGGTCACTAGCACAACATTCGCTGCCGTTATCATCAACTGCAGTTTCTCAAAAGGAGCTTCAATGGACGGAATTGTGATGTGAGCAAACGCCAGACACGACTGAATGAAGTGTCGTCGAGCTTGGACTCGTTTCTTCCCGCCAATGACAGACGCAACGACGCTACCGACGCGCTTGTAACTGTACATCGCTAGCCTGAGAACCATTCTAGAAAGCAACATCTTGATCGGTTCCAGTTTGTAAAAAGCTCGACGACAATCTGTGTACAGCATGAGCAGCGCCTCTTGTTCTTCATCTTGCGCGCGTGCGCTTGTAGTCTCCTTTACATATCCAAGTCGTGTGATAAAAGCCGAGATATCGCGGTTCGTTTCTGCGCGCTCAGGTCCAGTGCTGAGTGAGTCCAGTGCATCATGAACACGACCACAAACAACTAAAAGAGTGTGCGCTACAGCAGCCTCTGGACCCACAACATGAAGCCGCAGGGTACCAAACTGCCGTGTCGATTTCTTTACACTACCACCAACAAAAGCTCGCAAGACTTTCTTCGCCACATCCACGCTTGATTCACGTTTAAACATCCCCATTAAAGCCTACAGTAACTCAAAGATTGTAGTTAGCTAGAGAAAGCAGCAGGAATGATAAATTACTGTGTGAACTCACCAGGAACGACGGAGATGGGATGAGTTTGGAAAAGAACTCGTAATGCTGCTTGGCTCCAAAGACGACGTTTTCAATGACAGCACCAAGGAAGTAACTCAAAGATTGAAGTTAGCTAGAGAAAGCAGCTGGAATGGTAAATTACTGTGTGAACTCACCAGGAACGACGGAGATGGAATGACTTTGGAAAAGAACTCGTAATGCTGCTTGGCTCCAAAGACGACGTTTTCAATGACAGCACCAAGGAAATTGTACGTTTTCGGCGTGATTTCCTCAGGAATGGCTGCGTTCAGGTGGCGTACAACGTCCTTCAGCAAGATGAGAGCCTCTCGATGCTAAGTTCATGTAAAAAAGCACAAATCAAGTACAGTATATCACCGTCAGTACAAGACCTACAGTTTACAGGTACCATCCGCTTTCGTACCGAGAAATGAGCCACAATAAGCTTCAAATAAGCTGCCGCGCACTCCATATACTGCGTAATATCTTCCTGAGAGGTAATTGATGACCAAGAATCATTGAGAAACTGCAACTTCCCACCTGGTTCATTCTCGGCAATAGCTTTCACATTACTGAGCTGTACAGCCACAAGACTGTACAAATGACACTTGGAGACTAGAGACGGAGATGCTGTGCGAATAAACCCCAGCATTTCAAACGGTGTTGAAGCGTAGAAGCGGGCACCAAAGCACTCGCACAGGTGCTTTAATACCATGGAACTGGCTGAATATTCCTGATAATGGGCCATCAACGTATCGAAAGTGTCTTGAGTGGCCCCTGGAGCTGCACATTTAGCAAGCCACTCCACAGCAGGAGAATGTAACGCGAGATACTCTCCATACTCCATTTTGTGTGTAAGTAACCAATGCTCCAGTTTGTGGCGTCGGAACCAATTGAAGGCGTAAAAGTAGTCGAACATGCTACTACTAACAACCATCGTCTGCTCTGCAGGTGAAGTGGTACCCAGTAGCTCTGAACTAGTTAAAGCCAGGTACAAACGTACATATAACGCAACCATGGGCTCTCCGACACCTCTAACAGTAACAATATCAATATCAACGTTAGAAACCTCCTTCTGCCAAGCAATACACTTGAATACACACTTGATCATGTTCGAAAGCCGTGCTACAATCTGAGGATACTCTCCATCACAGAGGAAACGATAACATCCGAGCAACGCCACTTCAATGTAACTAGCCAATCAACACACAGTCATTAGCCGCCAAGACTTAGTTTAAAACAAAGAAGAAGACGTACATTCGTGGAAGAAGCTCTCGGATACACGCAGTCTTGTAGAACCAGTTGCGGCACGTCTCGGTGGCTTGGATATTGACGTCAGTGCTCATGAAATGCTCTCCTAATGGCTCTGGAAGAGGTTGTCCACTCTCATCCTCAGACGCGCGGGAATGAATACGACTAAATACGAGTTTACCAAAGGTATCGAGCACTTCACTCACCAATACAAACACACATGGATACATTTGAGGTGACGTGTCTGTGTCTGCGAGTAATTTCACGCACTTGATAGCAATACGCAGCGCCTCCACCTTGTGATTCTGTTCCCAGCTTATTATCAGTCTTTGCTGCATCTCCTTCACTTTGGCTACATATTGACTCTGGGAGATCTCAATCGTTTGCTCGTCTTGTGTAGCAAATGAACTGTTGGTATCAGGATCACGTTCCAATTGCTCCAGTCTTGCTCGTGTCTTCTTTATTACTGACACTTCAGTCGATTCTGCTGCTTTCTGGTAGTCACTCTTAGGAGCAAATGAGATCTCGTTCTCTAAATCATTCACTTCCAGCATACTCGCCTTGATTTTGAACGTGTGGTCTGCATATTTGGCCAATAAGCGGTCTGTGTGCTCCTTCCACTTGTATTTAACAGTCTCCAGTATAGCAGCAGCTCCATCTCCGTCTTCTATGGTCTCTACCACGTTAATTGACGCGCTTTTCTCCATTTTTAAGCCTCCTGACGCTCCAAGAACTCCTAGTGGATCCACATCTCCGTATTGCAACACCACAAGCTCAGGAGATGCTCCACTATCACGTTTTGACTTAACGAACGAGTCTCTTAGTGTAGAAGATGAGGAATTAAGCAGCGGATCCTCTGTAGTCGTGTTAACTTGTTCCAGACTGGAAAAAGCCGTCGCAAGAGCCAACGGATGCGAATCCTTCGCTGATAATGCGCAAGGTACTAGATCATGACGTGAGCGAGGCGTCTGGCGCTCTCCTACACGCCATTTGACCGTCAGAGTCGCTGCTGGAAGCTCATGTTCCGTCTCCGCCGTCGTCATTGGAGCTCTTTGGTTTGAAGCTGAGAATTTGACATAATGGATTCATTCGTACTTATTCGAATCTAATACGGTATACGGATTGGTTGTTTTGAATATCCTTATTGTCCAATAAAAGAACAGTATTTGAAAACGAAGGTGCGCGCCAAGCATTAAGCGGAGTCTCTGCATCTTCGTCTGGAAGCGCCCCCCCGCCCCGTATACAGGTACTAGCAGCTCTCTCGCTAGTGTAGTCGTATAGAGAAGACACAGACGCTTTTAATGAGGTGTCTCGTTGTCTCTTACGCTCTGTATAAGCTGCGAGATCGTCATTATTATCTCCTACTCACTCTTTTGGCTGCAATCTTTCAGGAACAGGATATACACATAATGTTTGGAGCGACGCAACCAGCGGCAGGTGGCTTCAACTTCATGGGAGCCGCACCCGCAGCATCCACCGGCTTCGGCTTTGGAGCGACTTCGGCAGCTCCAGCGGCAGCTCCGGCAGCAGGAGGCTTCAATTTTGGAGGAACAGCTACATCAACGGCTCCTGCTGGCTCGACAGGCTTTGGGTTTGGTGCTGCACCTTCAGCTTCTCCTGCAGCTTCCTCGGGCTTCTCTTTTGGTGCTGCATCCGCTGCTGCTCCTGCTGCTACCAATGGATTCAGCTTCGGTGGTACAAATGCAGCTCCTGCTGCTAGCGGGGGCTTCAGCTTTGGTGGAACTTCTGCTGCTCCTGCTGCATCAAGTGGCTTTAACTTTGGTGGAACAAGTGCGGCTCCTGCTGCTGGAAACTCAGGCTTTAGCTTTGGAAACACCACACCAGCGACGAGTTCGTCTTTCGGGTTTGGAGGAACTACAGCAGCGAAGCCTTCGCTCTTTGGACAACCGGCGACAACAACTACAGCACCCACAGGCTTTGGCTTTGGAGCTGCAAAGCCGGCCGGTACTGGCTTTGGGTTTGGTACTGGAACAGGTACGAGTGCTTTTGGAACGACAGGAACAACCGGTTCGTCGCTCTTTGGGGGCGGTGGGTTCGGCACCACCACTGGTGCAGCACCTTCTGCCTTTGGAGTGGCACCTGCAGCTTCGACAGCTCCGGCCCCCATTATTCTAGGTGCAGATGCCTCTGTTGCTCAGCTAAACACCGTTAAAGCTGCATACCAAGACCCAGCACAATCGCGCTTCAAGTTCCTCATGTACAACACCGTTGATCCGACACAACGGCACTTGTACGTTCGACCACCATACATTAGCGAACGTTTGTGGAATCAGGCTGAGCTGGACAATCCGGATCCGCTTAACTGCGCACCTGTTCCTATCTTGGGTTTTGACAATCTACTGAAGCGTATTAAAGCTCAGCAAGGACATGCGGAGAAGTACAATAAGTACACGGATGATCTGCGTGAACAGCTGAATGAAATGGATAAACACACGCGCGCGACAGAGGAAAAGCTCGAGAAGTGTCGCCATGAACATCTCCAACTCTTCCATGCACTCGTGAAGGTCATGCGGGATATTGAGCTGCTGCAGAACTACGGCAAGCCTCTTCAACGGGAGGAGATGCAGCTAGCGTACGTTGTTGTTCGGTTCTCTCTGGATTTATACTACAACGACTCACATTTGTATTGTTTTATATTACAGAATGGCTCTGAAAAAGCTGCAGACGTTGCTGGATTCGCCTGGCCAGTACAAGGCACGATTAAACGACGCAGTCTCGTTGCAACGCGTGCAAAAGGAGACCCAACCGTCTCCTACAAGTCAATTGAGCCCACAAGACCTGCAAAGACTCTACGAGGTGCGTCATTCTGTGTCTATTGAAGCTTTTATCACTGTTAAACCTGATAATTCCGTGTTGTTTTGGTCAGTTCATGGACAAGCAACGACAGGGACTGGAGCACCTGTCGAATATCATTAACGACGACATGGCCGACATGCAGCTCATCAAGGAAACTTGGCGACGGTAGATGCTTCTCTCTTATCTCAAGCTCTACTTGTCATGACAAAGAAATACAACAAGAAGATTCCCAACGAGACAGCAAGTGGCATGCATGTTTTGCAAAAAAGTTACCAAATTTTGTGTTTTGTTTCTGGAATTTGAAGCTGTTTAGGCTTCTTCCTTCATACTTATGCATGCCAACTTAAAGACACAGCGCAGCCAATCAGCGACAGCGCTGTCTTCCAAGCTGCTGATCTAGTGCGCGTACGGGTCCACGTCGCCGTACGTTTCGATGACGAGCGGAGCTTCATCGAACTGGTGAACGGGAGCGGGCGAGGACAAGCACCATTCAAGCGTCTGGTGCACATCTGGGATCACAACCTGCGGGTCCTCCGTGGGGGTGTTTTGGGCGGGGAGGCCGTACACCTTCCCGTTAGTGGAGAACTGGGCGACGGCGGGGCGAAGGGCAGCCGTCGTGTTCACTAGAAGAGAAATAAATATTCGAGTAAGAAAAACTGATAGATCTCGACCAATTCTGGTCGGTTGAGAGTGCGGAGAGCGTGAAGAGAGAGAGGAAGAAAGGGGGAAACACATACCAGTCTTCAGGGCGCGCATGGACTGGCGGATGAGGCTCATGATGACGAAAAGGGCTACCGGAGAGGTTTCTTGATCCGGGAGGAGCTCTTTATGGACTGTTTTGCTCGTCTGGCGGTGGGCCAGCCAAACGGCACAAAGACATGAGGAATGTGCGGAGGAGATAGACCAGCCCATGGTATACAAAACGCTAGATAGTTGGAGTTGCTATATGCGGGGTCCTTTGTGAATTTGTATGCAATCTGGTGGTCTTACAACCCCTAAGAGCAACTTTCTTGGCATCCGGGACCGGTAGCCTCATTGGTGGCGCGGTTCAACCATTTGCCACCGAATAATGGAGGACCACTTTACCTTTATTAAGTTGCTGGCAAATTGGAGAATGAGCAGATAGAACAAAGATACATGTAACAATGCCGTGTCGTGTCGTGACGACATCAGTCGTCGGATGCATCGAGAGCCGACTGTGTAGACAAAGCGCCAGCCGCGGCATTGTCATAGGATTTGACGATGTCCGGGATTGTTGATTTGGCGCGCTCCACTGCTTCAGAAGTGTCCACACAAAGCTTGCACTACTGTATACAGCAAGTGAACACTATGCTCACGACACCTCTGAGATGACTATTAAACGTAGAAAAAGATATATTTCTTGTGATAATTTGCACTTGAGCTAAGCTGACATGGACGTCCATTGGGCTTGACAACACGTAAAGTAAAGCGACTTTGGAGACGAATACAGATAAATGTTGCTGCTACACGTCGAAAACGGAGAACAATAGTTTTACTTCTGACATCATGTCGGTGACGTGCATTTTTTTTTTTTTACGACCTTTGAAATCCTTTACATCCCCAAATTACTGTCACTAGATGACCCAATATTGTTTAGTTTTGGTGGAAGGTCTCCATTGGTCAATAAAAGTGAGCCAGTTCAAATTCCACCAATCCATAATGCCCACATTGCAGCGTTTGCACCAATCCGATACCGCACTGACCTTCAAGGCGCCCAAAACAACCGCGATCCGTACCGTAGAACCTCGCAAGGTTTTTCCTTTTGCGCGAATCGCGGGGGGGCCAAGGCGCTTCTCCACTCATTATTGGATTGAAAATCTGGACGGCGGCCAACGACAGGAAGAAATCCGTCCCTCGAGCTAAAACGAGAGATACCGGTACTGAACACCGGAACGCAATGACGCCGCCTTCGGACGACGGCAAGGCATCGGCGGACGCTAAGAGTAGCGACCTTGCGCAACAACAGCAGGCGCTTCTCCAACAGCAGCTCCAGCAACAGCAATTGCAGCTCCTCCAATTACAGCAACAGCAACTCCAGAGTATGAGCCAAAGTATGAGTCCGAGCGAACTCCAAGCGTTGCAGCAGCAGCAGCTCGCGCTTTTCATGATGCCCATGTTTCCGCTCATGATGCCATTACAACAGCAGGCACTGGCAGCGGCTTCCACTGCGACCACCGACGCTTCAGCAACGTCCGCAACGTCGGAAGAGGCCGCGGACGCTTCTGCTGAAGCTGCTTCGGATGATGCAGCTGCGACTTCAACCACTGCTGAAGGTGACGCATCTCCGTCGTATCAACCAGCAACCGCCGAGTCGCTTGGACTGACGCCACCATTTGTGGGCACGGACGGGTTTGGAATGCTAGCGGGAACTTCCAATGCTTCCTTGAATATGGATGATATCCCGAAGCGCAAGCGTGGGCGACCACCGAAGAAAGACGTAGCTGCGCGAGCCAGAGCAGAGGCGGAGAAGTCACTTAAGCAACAGTTTCCCATGTGGGGATATGGACTGCCAATGCCGTTATTGCCGGGCTTCCCTGGTATGTTGCCTGGCATGTCGAATCCTGGTGCTGTGGTCAAGGATCACTCAGGTTTGGATGACCACACGATAAAGGAGGAAGATGACGACGAGCGTCCTGCCAAGATGGCAAAGAAGAAACAACGCGGGACAGGAAAACCACGAGGACGGCCACGCACGCGACCTCGACCTGGTGAGATCATTCGTCGTGTCAAACCGCTCCCAATTGCACCAGCAAACTATTCAGTCATGTACAACTATTCCCTTTCGAGTCTGGCACAGAAGAATGCGGAGCTTAATGCCGACGGAACTGCAGCTGATCCGGACGCAACCGAAGAAGCTCAAGACGAGAACCGACTAGCTCCGTTGAGCGCCTCTTTGCTGTCTGGGGAACACGAGTAAAAGAGAGCTCTTCGTCTTAATTACTGACGTAGTATCTGATAATTCGTGGTTCAACACTGTGTTTATGAGCGCATTGAAAATCTACAACAGGAAGTGTCGTATATATGAGCTACTGTATGTAGAATGTCTATGTGGTGTTTAAAGCAAACATGAAGAAGGCAAGCCACGCTTTGCGATGGGGTGGGTAAATAAATAAAGAAGCTCAAAGCACTCCATTCCCCAACCGTCTACGCGTGCGGCATGCGTCTTCATCTGAATATGAAATACCGGTATTAATACCGGTATTTCCTCTAAAAAAACACCTCTTCATCACCATCTTGGCTCACACTGTCGCTGTCGTAGTAATCGAACGTGTAGTCGTTCATGTCGTCGCCCAAATCCTCATCAGCGTCGTCCATGTCTCCGTCTTCGGCCTCCTGCTCAGCTGCTTTGGCTTTATCAGCTGCAATTTTCTTTTCCTGAGCCTCAAGCGACTTGAACACATTCTCAAAAGCGCGTGGCTGCATGATACCGCGGTTAGCGCCTCCAGCCGCTGGTGTGCGTAGTCCACTCAACGAGCTGGCACGCAGCTCGTCGGGGACGTAAACCTCATTCGCCTTTTGCGTCTCCGGCACCGTCATATGGACGAAAGCTGCTGGTTCTGAGACTTTACGGCCAGCGTCTGGACCTGCCGGATCTGCTTCCCACGGATGGTACAAACTCTCGAGTTTGTGCGATAGGATCCGCTGTCTCTGGATCAAATACGCCTCGCGATCTGCTAGCGCTTCAGGATGTGGAAGTTGCATAGGTGGGTACAATGACGCACCAGATTCAGCCTGTGGTGATAATATTAAAGACGTAAGCAATTGCAACTATAGACGGTGGATGACTGTACACAACGTACGTGAAGCTGCTCCATCTGCGAGTGCGAAAGACCCAAGTCCTCACGCGTCTCGTCCATGATGTCAGCTAACATGGAGTCCCGACTGCCGCCGAAGCGCACGCGGCCACGGCCCCGTCCTCGACTCATAGCGACTGACGCAGCAGACGAAGGTGCAGGATAAGTGAGTGCCTTTTGCCTGGCAACCAAGGATTCAAGTGAATTCTCTTCGATAGGTTTAAATAACTAAAGCATTTTGACAGAAACCGGTACTGCGAAAGTTTACAAACTAGAATAGAGCATACCGGTATCGAAAGAAAACCGGTAGATTTTGCAACCTTTCTATTTAACCGTTTCATGAGAGCAACTTCAACTTGCTTTTAAATTTATAGCAACGTGGGCAAGGAGCTCAGTATTTTAGTGGAAGAAGATGACATGGGTTTCGGTCGCATATTCGTTGACTGTTAATCGCAATGTACATAGTCGTCCACCCCGTGTCAAAGCGAGCAGATGATATCGTTGAGCTCAACTGTTTACCGACGTTGTGGATCGTGACGAGACTCTCACTAAGATCAGTAGTATGGTCGCTGCTATCGTGGCGTCAGAACTGGTCGTGGTTGGCGTTCGAACGACTCGAAATGTTCATCATTCGTTATATTGTGCTCGTAACTAACACAATTGCTATACAAACAGCGACGCCGATCTGGCGAACTTACCGACGATGATAAGTTACCGCTCCGGTTCGGCTTGAGACCCCCCGTTATTGTA
>JAIKVB010000672.1:0-21065 GCA_024679045.1 Phytophthora brassicae
CTTCCGCGTCTCCGTGCGTCTGCGTGTCTGCACATTATTCCGCAACTTTAGGCGTCTCCGACTCTTCGTGGGTTGTGGTCTTCGCTTTTGCGATTGTCACGGCAGCTGAGACGACTTTTCTCTTTTTTTCGTGACTCTTCCCGAGTCACAAGGTCGTTTAAATCTTTGATTCTTCCCTGTCAAGGTAAAACGGAATAGAAATCACACAAAGAGCAACCATAAATAACACCATCAGCTTATAAGGCAACCAAAATATTAAAAAACATTCGATTGTTCGTATCGGGAGCATTTTTCACCAGCGTGTTTCCTTTTTTGGTCTGTTGTGTCTTGCGCGCTGGGACATCAATATACACATCGATTTTAGTCAGCAGAAATCTCGAATTAAATAGAACAAACCACCTCACCTGAAGTTTTGCCCAACCTGGTCTCTTCAAGCTCCTCGGAGCTTACTTCTTCGTCTTCGGCAACTTCAGGGACAAAGTCCTCGTCGCTTTGATGGTCCTTCTCGACGCCCATCACTAGCTGCATGTAGTTCGTCCTCAAGCTGTCCTTGTCGCGCAAGCGTCGTCTTGTTTAAGCAATTTGTTAGTAAACACACCGTATTTTCTATTATAAGCATGATTTGCGCTTTTCGCAGCCTACCTTCCGTCATGGCGTTCCTTCCGTCCCTGGCTCGCGTACCGCCCTCTTCTTTCCCTGCGTTGTGCGTGGGCCCGCTGGTTCAAATAAGGCTGACTCGCTCCGTCCGTCTGCCGCGTGTCCCCGGTTCGCAGAATTGAAAATGAACGGCTTTGGTTGACCGTACTTAGTAAATTTCTTACGGTAAATGCGAGATTCGATCTTACGGCACGGTGTAAGTTTTGAAAAATAGATTACAATTGAATTTTATGAATTCTGCTAAAGCAACCAGAACATGCTAAAGCAACCAGAACATGCTAAAGCAACCATTCATGTCGCAAACTTACCATTCATGTCTCATAGTTATGGTTGCGGTACCCACTCCCGTACTACGCGCCGTCCACACTGTGTGCGCCTGTAGCTTGCACGTGTGTTTCCGTCAAATCTTGTGTGTTTTTACATATTTTGCTGTGTTTCTCCTATTTCATCTTCGGATACTGGATGCCGCTGCCATCGCGGCAGCTGACCTCATCGATGCGCTTGCTCAGCACTGTGTAATTGATTGTACGGTCGGCGAGATTGACTCGGACGACGACATCGGAAACGTCGAGTAGGTTAGAGCTAATACAGTAATTGGCACGCCTTTTGCAATACATTTACATCACGCAGTTTCTGGGTTTAGTACCGGTATGTATTCGGCTACACTGCCTACGGTAATTAGCCTTGCCGAGACTATTTCATGTGGAATGGTTTTCTTGCTATTCACAGTAATTAGCCTAGCCGAGACTACTTACAGACAAAGACTATTTATGGTGAACAAAAATAGTCTATCGAGAACCTGTTGCAGCGGGGGTTGAACTTGCCGTTTGGCCTATCAGCTCGACAGGCTTACCTTCTAAGTGCTCGAGGTGCTTCTTCACTATTTCTTGTAGGTGCGGATACAACTGGTTCACAGACTAGGACCCGTCGAGACGAAGTGACATTCCGCACCGAATCATTGCCTTGCGAGCGTAGGATACGCCGTTCTTGTCTTTCTGAAGATTGACTGCTTTCACAGAACCAGCAGCCAGCTGAAGAAAGAATTTCTTTCCCGGGTTTTGCAGTTTTCCAGACCATGAGCCATCCTTTCGAATCTTGTTCTGCCAGCAGTTATCCTCGATCAAGTCCATTTTTTCTCATTCCACATCACCTTCCAAGCGTCCTTGATTTTGGCAATCACAAAGGAATCAGCACGTTGGCACGAGTCTGTCGCGTTTGGAGGCAAATACTTCAGATCTGCCTTGATCCTGTCAAGCTCAGATCGACATTCATCGGCCTCCAGGTGCCCCGAGCAGTTGTCGAGATAGATCGTCTTCTTCCGCCCATGAGGATCTGCCCACATCGCTCGTCTCTCAGTTAAATATTCGCGGAAGAGCTTCTGCGTCATCCAGCCTTTTTTTGCTCGACCGGTAACACACACCAGGCGTGTTGTCAGGAACTCCATGAATCGGATAATTTCCTCCCGAATTCGTAAAAATCATCATCGGGGGGGGGGGGGGACTCCGGGCCTCCTGACAGTCGGACCACCATCGTCATCACCCCCCAGACACGACGTCATCGTACTTGATCGTTGATTCTCCTGAGAATCCCAGCGTTTTTCCGTTGTCGAAATCCATGATGAAGTGGGTTTCGTCCATATTCTCAATCGAATTCTCGCGCGCGAGAGAGCCGTCTGCAAAATCACGTTGCAACTCGCCGAGATAAAACGCGACTTCCCGCTCAATGTGCACTATATTGGCTTGACTAAGCTGCTTTTTTCGGTTTGGGATCTGAGGACGATCTGATGTGCTTCCATGAAGCTCTGAACCCATCGAGGTGTGACTTTGTCAATAATCAGAGCTCCCTTTGCGTCCAATCTTCTGGCGTCGTACGCTCCTGAGCTGTCCCGAATTATTCGCTTTGCCAGTTGCAGCAGCAGCGCGGGCTCAAACTTTACACCAAGCTTTCGCAGACGGTCAAATTCGTCCAAAAGCAAAGGGTATAGCCATTCCACCCACGGACTTCCGGGTCTTCCGCGTCCACTGACAACCTTCGTACTGACACGGCGTCTCCCCCTCGGCGGCGTGCGGAGACGGCAACAGACCCGCGCGCGGCGTCCAAGAACCGGTTCCGCTTCGTCCACCAGTCCACGGCCTTTGCTAAGTTGGCGCCACGAGTTGCGGACTTGAAGACTGCTGGAAACGCGTCGACAGCCTTGGCGAACATGCCTTCTTCTCCTCGAGTAGCCTCATGGTTCTGCATCCACCGAATGACCTTACGTCGATGAGCAACGGTACTGACGACTTGAGTGTGGCGGGTGAGCGAGGTTGGTGGAGCGATTGGAGTTTCCTGTGGTTTAGAATGAGCTGGGCTCTCGTCGGAGCTGCTGTCGGATAGAATCGCGGAGTTCGTGGAGACATCATTCGGATTCAGACGTGTTTTGGGGCTCACCGCTTGATGTTCTTGTTGTTGAAGGGCTGCAATGATTGGGGAGGTCGAATGGCTGGAAGCTGAGGTTGGCGGGGGATGATCGCATCCATGACACATTATGAATTGCCCAAATCCCTCGTTTCCGACTGGGCGCCCGCAGAATGGATCCATATGGCAGCAGCATGTTGGGCACCGATGAACAGGTCCTACGAGTGCTCCACAGCCACCACAGGGAGCGGTCGATTGTTTGCTTGACATCATTGGCTGATGAAGAAAAACGAAAGGGAGAGCGTGAGCTACAAATAAGTTTGGGTCTTACAGAGAACGAAACTCCTTACTGCCGAGGTCGTTCACCCCTACCACAAACGCGGAGGTACCATCAGATATGTTTGGTAATTGTTTGCTGCTGTATTAATGGCTGCACTTGATCGGGACTTCGAGAACCACAAACAGCAAAAACAAGTGATAAGGCAAGTTGGCATAATGAGAGATTTGAACCTGCGGCTGGTGGTCAGAACTCACCACCCTTACCCTGCTGAGCAACAGAGACTAATATTGGACATGGTTTGGTCAGACTACTTCTGAATCACCGAATCTCACTCACACAATAAATAGTCTACTTCCGAACACAGACTAATTTCTGTAGGCAGTGTACCGAAAAAGGGAAATCAATTTTGTTGTCTGGTACACTGTGCCGGTAAGTGGGTGTCTAGTAGAGCTCGCAATAGGAGGAAACCGGGTACCCGCACCCGCCCGATCGTGCCCCTCGGATGGCATTCGGGTACCCGTACCCGCCCGACACCTCCTTTCGGGTACCCGGACCTTTGTAGATTCCTTCGGAGTATACAAACTCTAAGTGAACGGAAGTTCACGAAGTTTAGGTCTGAAGGATAATAAAAAATAGACTAATGACTGGGTCTATTTTTGAGATTCTACTCGTTTATCTAGTAGATCTGGGAGGTAATTGGAGCTTTGGCCCTCTGGTCACTGAAAGGCAGGCCACTTTAATATCGGGAATTTTGCTCGATTTCCCGCAATCTACCTTTATTTATAATGTAATTTGACATCCGTAAAAATGTGTCTATTATTGGCTCTACGTAACGGACAACACAAGCTAAAAAAGACCTTCGCAGCTATCCTTATTAAAATGCTCACTCTTCATTTATCCGCTTCCGAACCAGCGTATATGCATTGTCACTTCAAAAAATGCGATCTGGTTTACACTCCTTTTCAGCCCGGACACGACGTTTTGTACGGCCTTCAAATTACCGAGAGAAACCCAGAAACGTCCACTGTGATCGCGGTCGCATGCAGGTTATGTATTAAGTTTTGGCTTGAAACCAAAGAGAACTCGAAGCGCAGAAGAACAAACAACGTCCGGTATATTAAATATCCATTTCGAGTAGATGGGTAAAAACACCTCCAAGTAGTCATACCGTGCTTTAGATCCAGAATCCAAAAGTGTCTTTTTTGAGTGCCCGAATCATGGCTATCTCATATTGATCAAGAAAAACCCATCGAGTTTGTTGTTAAACGACAAATTGTTGACAGCATTATTGGAGGAATGCTTTTTGACTGCTACTGTGGAGTCGGACTTCTCCGTCATCGGTTGGAAAAGGAATAAGTACCTGCAGTCGCTTTTCTGACTTTTCACTAGAAGGCACTCTTCGCACCAAACAACTTGATTTGATCTCATCACAGCTTTCTATTGGGTCAATATATATTCGGCCAACTACACGACACCTCCGGCTTCTCGGAGTCGGACCGACGGAGACGGCAAACACGACGCTGTCGGCGAACGCGCAACCGCTACCTTGTCGCTGACGAAAATGTGCTGTCGGGTTCTCGGCGGGTGGTTATTCATAATTTTCAGTAAAGGTTTTTTTAGAGTAGTGGACTTTTTCCAAATGCTGGCACAATTTTTCTAATGGTTTCAAATGAATATTGCCGGGTGGAAAAAGTCCGTTCAGTACTGCAGTTTCGCACGTCTACCTCAGCTACGTACCGTCTTCAACACGGTGCTTCAGAAATGGATGCTTACAAACCCTGATTCAAATGAGGAACGAAGTCAAGCGTGAACCTAATAATGCATGTACATCCATTATTAATAACGTGTGATGAAAACTGCGCCACAAATACTAAACTAAAACTACATGCCTGTCTCTCACGAAGGCGATTACGCTGCTCGGGCCCTCACTTGGACGCGCTTGTTAAATATGCTCATTGCCTACACGATCGACGGCGGCCTGGCGGGAGCACGTCGCATTAGTCATCTCGGTGCATGCCAGCAGACCACTCGCTGTTCTGCTGCAGTGACGTCCAGAAGACGCGCTCGAGGTGGCACAATTCATACAGAGCCTGGTGCTTGGCTTGAGGATCGCATTTGCCGGCAGCAATGTGATACCAATGATACTTGCGAACGTAGCCCACAAACTTCTTACTGATACGCATCGGGTGGCACACAAGAACTTCTGACAGAAACTTGCGCAGCGACACGTTACCATGCAGCGGCAGATAACCCGCTTTGAACGCCTCGATCATCGCCTTAGCGTAATTTTCTTCTTCCACAGACCACCGGCCACTACGCACCGTGCCATGCTGTGAATAATCTGATCGCTTTAGCACGCGCTGGGCCGGCTTCTTGATCGCGCCAGCACCTCGACTGGTGGGACTTTCTCGGATGAGATTCGAGTTTGCAATAACTTCCGTCATGTTCAATAGATCATACGACAATGACGACGATGCTTGGGGCTCGTTGTTCATGATCGACTTCAGGCTAAGCGGGTTAAAAGAGTTGGTGCGAGGGGTTGCAAGTTCGTCATCCTGCTCAGGAGCACCACGAGAATTCGCGCCTAGACTGCGAAACTTCTTGCTAACACGCATTGTCTTGCACTGCAGGTTGTCAGCAACGAATTTCCGCACCGACATATTCGGTGGGAGCACGAGTTCCCCGTTGTTAATGGCATGGATCAATGCTTCCGCGTACTCCTTTTCATCTAATGACCAACGACCCTGCTTCGTCACGGCATTTACGTCAGCGCTGGCCTCATCGGCATCTCTGCTGCTCACTCGGTTCTTGTTCGGAGGGGTAGGAGACGCGCCACCATTCTCACTAAGGCAAATATCTGTCGGGAACTTGCCCGAGGTTAGTACGGTGTCCCATACCGCCACACCGGCGTATGCTGAAGGTCCGCGTGCGTCTGGTGAGTTTGATCCAACACTTATAGGACTGTGGACTCCGGTGGTCGGTACATAGGAGGCAACTTGCTGGTGACCAAGTTGTGTCTGAGGCTGCTGTTGTGGAGGCATGGACGGGTATATCATGGCTTGGCGCGGCATGTGACCCAACAAACTGTACGAAGCCTGGACGTCCAGTCCGAGGTCTGAGCCTATGCGGGCCCGCTTGGGCATTGCCGAGTTCTCTAACGGGTAACCACCCATGGTGTGCATGATGGAAGGCAGCTGCAATGGCTGTGGTAGTTCGCGCTTGAGCGGACTGGAGCGGCTGTAGATTGGCGAAGTCTGACCCATTGACGGACGCACTTGTTCTGCAGCTTCCAGTAGAGGGCTCAAGCCGAGCTGCTAAATTTCACAACATACAACCAAAATAGTGAGACCTCAAGTGATTGGGTTCAAACACCATTATTTGACGGACAGCTTATGGACGCGGACGGCGCTGTGCACACGTAAGAAGAGCATTGGGATACAACATACCTTGGCAATCTCTGGATGCGAGAAGAAGGAAGACGGTGATGAGGGCGAGCGGGTCGTTGGTCCGTGTGGAAACTGCACAGCGCTCACGCTTGAGGCCTCAGTCTTGACATGAACAGGCGGTGCAGAGTGATATCCGCGTCCTATTTCGCGCCCGGCCTCGAGTGGAATACGCAATTTGGGCAGCTCCAGTGAATTCGTCATGGGCGACAACGGGGACGGCCGTCCAGCTGTCGACGGCAGCAATGACGTTGGCGAAGAGGAGAGCATGAAGTTGGCGAAAGCTGACAGCACTGAGCTGGTTTGGCTGGTCCAGAGCTGCTGAGAAGGCGGACCAAGCTCCGTCCTGGCTGAATTGAAAATGAAAGCGCCGGGACAACGAGCGGCGTGTGCAAACGGGGCGATGCCCAACTTCAACACGTGCATTCTTTTAAAGAAGACGCTGTCGCCGTCGGATAACATACCGACTGAGTCACATAACTAACCCCCTCCAGATTAGAATAACTAGTGGGTTTCTAAAGCAAGAGAGGGTCTTTTATATTGGTTCTGTTTACAGCGGAGGCCGACGCCGAGAACGTTGTACGCTCAAACTTCAACTACCGACGCTGAAGTTCAAGGGTGCCCTTTCCCACGTGAACTGAAGGGCAAAGAAAGACCGGGCAATTCACCTCGACAGGAGCAGCAAAACTCGTACTGTACCTGGCTACGCCATCTTACAGTGCTGCTAATGATGCTGCTGGTAGAGTTCCTCAGGTCGCCAGCGTGGTGTTGCACTCGCGATCGCTATCAACGGGAAAGGATGGCGCTCACTTATCCCTTTTAGGTTTACTGCGATTTGTTAAATGCAAATGCAAACTTCAGAAAACCATTTGACGCCAATAACTATCCTATAACAGGTATGCATAGTGACGCACAGTGATTAAATGCAAATGCAAACTTCAGAAAACCATTTGACGCCAATAACTATCCTATAACAGGTGTGCATAGTGACGCACAGTGTACGACTAAAAGTAGTTTGTTTTACAGCAGAATCCTGCTTAAATCTTCACAACCGAAACCAGATCACCACGAACGCGTCACCGCCGGGAAAGCAAAGCAGCAAAGGCAAGGTGGCGAGCGGTTGCACTGCAACGACCCAGCCGATCCACTGCTTGCAGTTGTGGCCGCGCCCCTCTCGTCGTTCGACATCAGGTTCAACGATGGGGGGAACTAACGCACTTCAGCCGTGCAGCATGAAAGCGTGCTGCTGTTGGCAGATGGCCCCCGGCACCAGCTTGCTGTCAGGCGAAGGGCTTAGTAAACCAACAGCCTGAAGGAGTCCTTGTTGTTTTGTTTCTACTGTACTGTACCTATTAATTAATACGCGCTGGCAAGTGTTCACGAACGACCCGCCGCATATGTTTTCCGTGCTGACTCCACTGTTTACTCGTGTCCGAGCTGCCAAAGTTATCATCAAATCAAAACCTGCAGACGTATGTACATGAATTGTACATGTACTGGTAGGCACTTGCGTTGGCCGTATCGAGTCCGTCTTGGCACCGCGGGGTTGGCGACGTGAACATCATAGCGCTGGTATGGGGGGGTGCGGACACACTATTCGTGAACAGCCACTGCACACTTTCACGTCAACGCTATGCTTTGTTGTCAGCCCCTGGTGAAATTTGCATTCAGCTTGCCGTTGAACTTGCAGTGCACCTCTCTGTGGTGGCCAGCATCCTAACCGCTCGTCGGGTTTTGCGGTGCTCCGATTCTGAAGCGCATGTAACTCATTGTATACTTCGCGGTGAGTACCGGTACTATCGGTACTGGTGACGGTGCGGCTGAAGTTCAGAACGCTGACTACGGTTGCCCGCAGCGTCTGAATCTGCCTGTACCACCCAGTGCGACCACAGACATGTAAAGGCGGTGAAGTGTTATACGGTGACTTCACCGCCCGCCTTGCATAATATACCAGGGTACTTGGGTTCGAGAGAACTTCGCTCTGTACTTCAAGTAAGGAACTGAAATTATAATCGTATTCTGAGCGGTTGTTTCTGGTGTTGATATCAGCAACAGCGCAAAGAACACAAGATAAAAACAGGATATCCACCCAACGACCAAGAAATAACACGTTATATCTCATTTTCAATCATCACTCAAGAAGCACGACAGAGCGGACACGTTGCGCTGGTACTAAACCAGTCGATCACACAGTCTTCGTGAAAATGGTGGCCGCAAGGCAGACTGACTACTGGCCTTGCTTCTTCATGTGCCAAGTCTTCGTTAAGACAAATGGAGCACTGCTCTTCCGCATCAGCAGGCTTCGCGTGCACTTTAAAGTCCTTCAGCGCCAACACAGCAGTCTGTCGCTGAATTTCGGCATCTTTCTGCGGCTGTGGGACCTGGAGAAAAACCTCGAGCTCGTCAAAAATTGTGCACAATTGTGCCCAGGACGAGGCGAAACCACCTGCCTGGAGATGATGATTTGTCTTGTACACTGATAAGTCAGTATACACTCCCAGTAGCTTCCGCACGAAGCTCGGCAGTCCCCCGACGCGCTCTTTAACTACACAAGGCTTGTTAGAGCGGACATGCTTCTTCGGGAATGAAGGTGAAATAGCGCGCCGCATCGCGTTAGAGACAACTGCAAACGCTTTGTGGCTGCCAATCGATGTCTTGCTCGTGAACTCCCTGGTGACAGTATTCTCCCAGTCCGCGATTCGCTTGAGGAGCAGTCGTCGAAAGGCCTCCAGCTCGGAGTACCGCTTCTTTAGTATCCAATGACCATCTGTATTCAATCGAGTCTCTGTTGCTCGACGAATATGCATGCTGTAAACTGTGTACGAAGCAGCAGTGTCGTCTTCCGAACCCAAGACGTAGCTGCTCGTAGTGCGAATATCCAGTTCCCTGCCAGCAATTCCTTCTCGTCGACGGGTCTGGAACTTAAGCAGTCGACGAAAATGCGGCTCGTCCATCAGGCCACTTGAAACTAGCAGCTTGTCATCAATGGTGAACGTTGTCATCGTTTTGAGGTATTGAGCAAAGGGAGCAGCTTGAGAAATGGCGTGTTGGGAAGGTTGATTCGTTCTTTAGAGATCCGTGATCAAATTAGTGTTGACGGCAAGTTAACTCCATAATACGGACATGCAAATCCTGGCGATACCGGTACCGTATTATTATAATATGCTGGATATTTTGGCGGTTATGTATGAAGACATTCCACTGGAATTTCCAGACCAGAGGCAACAAATTTTTGCGTTGAACGTGCTTCATTGAGAACTAAGGATGACATTTCCCTATTATGTTGCTTTGGATGGTACGAGACGGAAATACGACAACTATTTAACTAACGTACATTTGCATACCGCTACAGTGCAAGGCCTGCAGTTTTGGTCTCAGTTTATACTTGGGTTTGTCCGTTGATCAACGCCCGGTTTACGCGGTCGTGTTACGGCGACAGAGCGGACATGTCGTGCTAGCACTGTACCAGTCAATAACGCAGTCCTCGTGAAAGTGATGAAGGCAGGGAAGCTGAACGAGTGGCGCCAATTCGCCGTCGATGAGATCTTCTTCGTTCAGACAAATGCAACAAACGGGTTCAGCAGAGTCAGCTGTGGGGTACTCGTCATTCTCCTTTGGCAGTTTGTCCAGGTTCTGGAGTGCTAACACTGCTGATTGTCGACGCGTCTCTGCATCCTTTTGCAGCTGAGGTACTTCCAAGAATGTCTCGATGTCCGTCTGAATTTGGTGCAAGAGATCGTAGGAAGAAACGAACGCTCTCGAGTGAAGCTGACTGTTTGTTAGGTAGAGCCCAAGATCGTTGTAAACACCCATGAGCTTCCGCACGAATTTTGTCAAACCCTCGGCGCGCTCAGAAATGATGTGGGGAGTGTCGACACGAATTCGTTTCTTGGGGAATTGCGGCGAAATAGCACGACGCAGAGCGTTCGAGACGACAGCGAAGGTGTTGCGCATGTCGCCGTTCTCCTTCACGGTTTCCTTTGAGAACGCGTGATTCACAATATTTTCCCAGTGTATCGATGTGCTTCAAGAGCAGCTTGCGAAATTTGTCGAACGCCGAGAAGCGTTTCTCCAGCACCCACCGCCCGCCTTCACGAGGGTCGCGATCTCGCGCGAGTGCTGTGTGGTGCAGCACGTCGTCAGCACTGCGGATTCGCATGCGATAGGTTGTGAAAGACAGTCGCATGTCTTTGTTTATGAAGATGTGGTCAATCTCAGTGAGGATCTCAAGCTCACTGCCACCGAGTCCCTCTCGACGGCGTGCTTGAAACTTAAGGAGTCGGCGGAAGCGAGGCTCATCCATGAGGCCGCTCAAGGCCAGAAGCTTGGCTTCCATTGGATTTGTGTCTGTTTGTGTTTGCGCGACGTAGAAGGTTAAGGAATGGAGAAAACTGCTGCCATCTGCCAGCAGCAGATTCGCGGCACCGCCTGCAGGCGAATCTCTGTGCTTCATACCGTATTTCGCTTGGATTAATCCGTTAAGATACCGGTTTTCTTACCGGTACATTGGTGGTGTGTGGTAACCGATAGCTTTACCGGTACATTTAACGAATAAGTTGTGTAAATGCACTCACATTTGCTCGTTGACCATCACTCTAGCTCATCAACAATCAAATGGTCCCGCCTTCAAAATGGCCGTGGTGCTTCCTCCCGCGGGGCATGAGAGCCGCATCGACCCCCACCCGTCGTATGACTTCGTCTTGCAAAATGAATGGGTCTAGACGATCTGCAGACAGACGCTTGCGATCGCTACTTCCGCTCTCGGTTGCTGTGGGGGCGGTCGTCGCGGGGCTGACGTTAAGCGCGTCTCCCGATAGCGTGCGGAGATTGCGCGCCACTGCACACATAGGAGTAGTGATCTCCTACCAAAGTGAAATGGCGTCATCATTTCAAGACGCATTGACTCTAGCGACGCAGTGGAGTGCTATACTAAGCCGGGGTGGACTGCAGGCGGCGCAGGATGAGCTGGTGGATCGTCTACTATCCTGCGTCCTGCGCCTCCAGGACGACAAGAAAAGTCTTGAAACGCTGCGTTTCCTAACATCAAGTGGTGCTTTGCCGTTGCTATTGCAATACACAGCAGACAATAGGCCGACAGAAGCCAGAAGACTACGACGTGAGTTTTTATTATGCCACGAGTTGAGTACCTTAACAAACTGCTGACGAAACCTTTTTCTGCTGTAGAATTGGTACGCAGTCTCATTAAGTTGCTGGATGTAGCAGCAGTGAACGGACAGTTGGAGCTGCAATTGTCGATTTTAACGCTGGCTCAGGCACTCGGCCACCTCATGCAGCAGGATGAACAAATCGTGAGTTTCGTGGATTTACTGGAGCTTGGAGACGCGCTGATAAAGGTGCAGCAGTTAAATTACAAGAAACTGGAAGATGGAGTAGATGCATTACCAGTTTTTGCAGTCCACCGAGCGGATTTAAAGGACTTGGATGTCAAAATTGTTGCAGAGGGCTGTTCTGCGCTGGTGGCAATGTGTTCCCCAGAGATGCCTGATTCGTTAAAGAGTTTCGGATTGTGTTCGTTGAGTCGACTTTTACGGGCGATGAACCGCGAGGATTTTAGCGCTATTCACACGCAACAACTGGAAGCGGCACTAGGACCGACATTTGCAACGATGCTGCTCCAGCTCCCACGCATTGCAGATGACATGGAGTTGCAACTACTGGCGGCGACAGTGATGGACAGATTACTCCACTTTGCTCGGCAAATTCCAGCGGCAGTGTCACGTGACACATACGAACTATGGATGGAGCAAATACGTTACTGGACAGGAACTCAGCCTGAGCAAGCGCTTGGGCCTAAGACACGAGTGTGGTTTCGACAAAATTCTGGTAAAGTTGAGCTTGAGATGGATGGAGAGACCAAACTGCGTAACCATAAATTGCGCTTGCAGCTCCAACTGGCTAGTTCACGGTGTCTGCGCACGCTCACGGCATCTCCGCAGAGCAGGCGCTACGTCTGCGAGTCTCCAAGTACAAGAGCGGCATTTTTCGAGTTATCGCGTCAAGTTCACAAGAAAAAGCAAGAAGGTGTGTGCGATAGCGACGAAGACACAGCAAGAGCTCTGACGAGTATTCAACGTCATCTCTCGTGGACATTTCGCAACATTTGCACAGGTTTCC
Organism: Phytophthora brassicae; assembly: GCA_024679045.1. NCBI lineage: Eukaryota > Oomycota > Peronosporomycetes > Peronosporales > Peronosporaceae > Phytophthora > Phytophthora brassicae. The sequence continues at coordinate 12,913 of JAIKVB010000672.1, forward strand.
AGAGTGGCGCTACTGCGCTTAATACCTTATTTGATGCTTCCTGGACAGCATCTCTTCTACAATCACGTCGAGATTTACCCATGTCGCGCTTTTTTAGTGGAGTCCGAGATCTCACTGACCTACCCATAGTAGGCGCTGAAGAGTATGAGGCTAGCACCGAGTTTGGCTGGATCGACATTTTGACAGCGTGGAGTGCAAACTCGGACCACCAAGTACGTGAAAATGCCATTGCGAGTCTCGTCTACCTGGCGGAACAGCATGACATTTCACGTGCAAATCTGCTGTCAGAAGAGGAGGACGAAACTCGCAAGAAACAAGAGCAAATACTTCAAGCTTGGCTTACGAACATGCTTCAGCAGATTCGTTTAGTATCGGGTGGTGAGCTGCTTGCTGTTAAGCAAATGGAGGAGATTGCTCACGTGTCCAAAGAGCTGACTCCAGGCAATGAACGAATTCTGTTTAATCCCGCCGTGGTTGATGCTGGCACTTCCGCTTTGGCTGTGCTAGCGGAACACCACAATGGGGAGCTGGTGCAACAGGGTGTAGTGCCACTGGTTGCTCTACTGTCAGCAACTAGCGCAGCGACATCTGCTCAGCACACCCAGTGCGCTCGCGTGCTAGCAAATCTAGTAGCGACTTATTGCCTTGACATCGACCCGAGAAGCTCAGCTCTTTCCACTGATCATGATCGACCTGTCGCCACAAGTGACCACGTCGATATAGCCAAGATGCTCAAGCAGACTGCGTCCGGTAAACGTTTTCTTGCTGACATCCGTCGTTGGGGTACATGCCAGGACCCGATGCAGCGCTCGAACTACTTTCGCGTTGTTCAAAATCTTCAAGCGTATGACGAAGTGGTCACTTCTGGTCGTCTGGTGAAAGATGTGTACTGTGAAGGTGTACATCCGATTGTTTCTCAAAGTGACGCGGATTCCATGGAGACGTATGAGGAAAAGTCTGCCCCCGTAGTTGACGTGGTGTTTGTTCATGGTCTACGCGGCCATCCATTCGGCACATGGCGTACCGACATGGGCAACAAGTTAGAGGGGAATAACGACGTTTGGCCCGACGTATTACTGGCCAAGGATCTAGAGCACAACAATGTACCTGCGCGGTTGGTGACGCTGGGCTACGAAGCCGGGATGGTCAGCTGGTCCAGTCCGTGGCCCTCACTAACTTTACAGGAGCGAGGACGGGTTATGCTTTCTGCTTTGTATGCTGCAAATATCGGTCGAGATCGTCATCACCCTGATGCACCAGCTCGCCCTGTTGTCTTCATTACCCACTCAATGGGCGGCTTGCTGACGAAAAAGATGTTGCTACTTGAGCACGAACAGCGTGACCGATCGAGCCTGGCAGATAGCACAGCTGGCGTCGTATTCCTCGCAGTGCCTCATTTTGGCTCAGACCTAGCGAAGGGTGTGCGCTCCGAGTCCATTCGGAAATTGATCCAGATGCACCCAGCTTTACAGGACCTTGGAGCTGATCCAAGTGGCCGTTTGAAGGACCTCAATGATCGTTTTAAACAGTTGGATATAGACTGCCTCAGTGTGGCCGAAGAGCGTGCTGCACCGGTGGCACTTGGTCTTTCAGCAGTTGTCGTAAAGCCTGACTCCGCCAACCCCGGCACCGGCCGCTTCTACGTGCTGCCAGATTCCGACCACATGACGATCTGCAAAGCTAAAAGCCGAGAGGAGCCGCTGTACCAAGCCATCCTCCAGTACGTCCTCGAGCGTTCCGCCACGGGTACGCGTCGCTCGTAACTCACAGTTCATTCCCGCTGTTTATCCCGAAACGTGTGGCCACATACCGATGGATCAGAGTCTCTGCACCCGATCCGATGATATCACGATATAGAGCGCAAGTATATTCTGTGACAGCATGCAGAGGGGTAATGCTTCGTAACAGTGTTCAGGGTTGAGACTGCTAGCGTACACCCTGAGTTGGAACGCTCATACGTTCAGATACGTACATCTTCACTGGAGTGAGACGCAACATTCTTTGGTTCGTTGTCTTCTCTACAAGCGATTGAATTTGAAATTTCTCCACGTGACGATGGGTCAGATACGTACATCTTCACTGGAGAGAGACGCAGCATTCTTTGGTTCGTTGTCTTCTCTACAAGCGATTGAATTTGAAATTTCTCCACGTGACGATGGTCAGATACGTACATCTTCACTGGAGAGAGACGCAGCATTCTTTGGTTCCTTGTCTTCTCTACAAGCGATTGAATTTGAAATTTCTCCACGTGACGATGGGCTGCACAAACAGCAACATGCGCCGCACTGCGTCACAACGAAGCAAATGCGATGAGGCGACGCCAACCTCGCCGTCGTTATTCTCGTCACTTTCGGACGTACCCGTGATCCTAGAGTCTCCAACAGCGACAACTGGATACCGCCAAATGTCCTCAAAGATTGCTACACCGCCTTCACTGCAGCCACCACGCAAGCGTTTGCATCGACGACGGAGACACGAGCCGCATTTAGATCACCATCTCTCGGATCGACTAGAAATGCTTACTCGGTACCTGCAGAGGACGTCTAAGAGTGACGGCAAGGGTCTACTGCACGTACAGGCGCAATATGCCATTGACGACCTACTCGACAACATGCACAGCTTTTTCACCGACTACGAGTCTGAAAAGCGACCTCTGTGGCGTCTTGCGCAAACTGGTCGAGTGGTACAACAAGTCGAGAGTTTCCATCGGACACTGGATGCCATCACATCACGATGTGGTCTTGTAGTGGTTGCTTCAAGTGGATCAGGTCCTTCATTACCTCGCTGGCAAGCTCGATGGCGGCGAATGCGAGCAGAGCGTCTTGTTTTCTTTCGATCTTATCTCCAGGATCATGAAGCTGTTGCAGTTTCGAACTCACGAGTCCGTGAGCCTTCCGATTTGTTGGAATTGCAACTTCTGCTCAAGCATGACGCGCAAAAGTTTGACGCTCTGTTGACTCTGGACGAATTGGAATTACTGGAGCGAGAGCGCACGTTCGCGTTTGTGTCTACCTGTTGCAACGATTTTGTGAACATAACCACGCAGTTGCGTATGATGGCGTTGCCCACGTGGTTTGTTGCACCTCACGAGAGAACTAAACAGCAGATCAAGTGGCAGCGTGCAGTTGTGACTGTGCAAAAAGCACCACGATTTATGTCCATTGAAGACGGTTTTATGTTGGCGAGTACGTGGTCTCGTCTGCAGCATCCTCATATTATGAAGTTATTTGGCGCTTGTCCCGTAAGTAAGCAACCCTTTTTCGTGGTAGCGAAAGGGACACCGCTAACTCGTTGCTTTGGTGACGATGGCTTCCCGTTGTGGCGAGCATTTCACGAAGCAGCATTAGCTCTGGACTATCTTCATGAGCGCCGAATCGCATGCGATCGTTTATCGTGCACTGATCTCGTGTTGTTTCGTAATATCGATTGTGATGCTGTTATGCTCTCTGGATTCAATTTGATGCAAATGAAGTCGTTATCGGAGTCATCATACAGCACAAAGACACAGAAGGATGATGCTGTTATGCTTGAAGTTGATAATAGTGATGCCGGCTTTCACGATATTGATACAATTAGCCGAGTGCCGTCCAGACAAAAGGCTTCACGAACAGAGGATGACGAAGACACGACTACACATTGTTGGCAGGCGCCAGAGCTCCTACAAGGAGCACTACATCCTACAGATACATCCGATGTCTTTTTGTTGGGAATGTGCGTTATCGAAGCCTTTTCACAAGGAAACGTACAAATGCTCAATGGCAGCATGCCGGTGAGACCTACAGCACTAACTGACGCCTGTCAATGGGCTCTGGTGGAGCGGATGTGCTCCTTCGATCCTAAAAGCCGACCTTTACTATCGGAAGTGCTGGCTAGTTTCCAACTGTTTGCCGAAGAGGAGACGAAAGCTAGCGCCGATAATGCTACTGCGAAGAAGAGAAAGAAGTCCCGGTTTCATTATACGCCTCAAACGCAACCGCGAGTAACTCTGGCTTCTATTGTGTGTGTTTTAAGTGAGGTTCATGCATGGTGCGATGAGGCTCTTGAAAGTTCTGCCCTGAACTACCAATTGTACGAGCGAATGGATGATTTGGCTGCTCGCTTGGATGTAGATGAAGGATCTGACGGTTGTGAGAAAAATCTCTTCGTCCTGGCAGAAATATTGTTTCGCTTTCGAGACTTGTTGCAACAACATGTAAATGAAAACCCCTTGTTGCGCCTAGCTGCAACGCGGCACGTGGTCGAGCTGAACATGAAGTTGCACGGTGAGCTGGACGTTCTGACGGATAGACTCGCTGTAACTCGCTCTGGAGCTTCGATCCATTCGTGGAAAGCACAACAAGCAGCACACAGTGAACAACTTTGGAGGAGATTGCGATTGTCGTTGATGACGGATTCACAAACATTGTGTGGTGCTTTGGATGGTGAGGAGGAGCTTGCCTTATTAGGAGCGTTGCTGTCATTTGAAGTGAAGAAGCGGTCCTCAAGGTACGCACCCCAAGATTTAGAGTTGTTGCAGACTGCACTTGGTAGGGTGGAGGAAGCTTATCAACTGATGATGCCAGGATCAACACGAGGTACCACCGAGTCCAAACCGATTCTGTCCCTTCCGACGTGGTTTATTCCTCCATACGAGGTGGTATTTAACGAATTAGACGCTTTCAGTCGTGGAGACTTCGGCTCTGTTCATTCTGGAAAGTGGATGGGATCGGATGTGCTTGTGAAGAAGTGTGGAGAACATTCCAAGTGCAATGCCAACCAATCTGAGCGATTCCTTAAGGAGATGTCGATCTGGTCAAATCTCAAGCATCCTCACGTGTTGAAGCTGATTGGTGCATGTCATTTGGGGTCGCAACAATTCGAATTGTGCGAACTTGTGTCCCAGGAATCTATCGATGACTATGTAGCCTCCAAGCCTGTGGATAAACGTGGTGTATTTGCTCGTGCAATGTTGCACGAAGCAGCTCTGGGATTGCATTATTTGCATACACAGAACATCGTTCATACAGACTTGACATGTAGCAACATTCTCGTGGATTCAGGAGGTCATGTTAAGCTTACTAACTTTGGTAACAACTCGCTTAAGAACAGCTGTGCTGTTGATAAGACTGTTGTCAGCGATAGCCTCACAGAGAACTCGTGTCAGTGGATGGCTCCTGAATGTCTTCTAAGTGGAGCAACTTGCACCTTCGCCTCCAATGTATACTCATTTGCAATGTGTGCTATTGAAGTGGTGAGTGGGGAGCTTCCATGGGGATGTGAGATAATGGACCATGCACTGCGTGAGAAAGTTCGCGAGGGTTTAATGCCCACGCGCCCAGCCAATTGCTTCTCAGATATCGAGTGGAATCTCATCGAACTCATGTGCTGCCACGATCCGACCGAGCGGATCAGTATGAGCGACGTCGTTAAGCTCCTGGTGTAGAATATCGTACCATCTATCGTTTCTCGGCGGTGGTGCATCGCATGTCTATTAAGCGGGTCTTAATAGCTCCTGGTGTAGAATATCGTACCATCTATCGTTTCTCGGCGGTGGTGCATCGCATGTCTATTATGTGGGTCTTAATGGAACCCGTTGTTCAAGAAATGGATGTCGCTGGTTCGGAACCATCAAGTCCCAATTCCGGAACCATTGGTTCCCGTAGCGCGAGAAAACTTCCCTAGCGCGGGATGCCAACGTACTCTTGAACTAACGAAGTACGAGAAGAGAGTGGGTGAATCGTTTAGACAATGGGGGCGTGCCAGATAAGAACGATGTCGGCAATTGTCCAACTGCCAATACCGGTACTGACGATTGCTGCAATATCACCGTATACCACGGTGGCGTGCGTCATTTAAAAAAATCTCATCATGAGATCAAAGGATCTGGCTGGCTGCTACTGTAGTCAGAGAGCGTAATCAGTTATGAGTGAGTCACCATCGACTTCATAGGCGCTTGCTTGGTGTAAGGCACCCACCCACATCGATCCGTTGCCGCTTAGAAATACAAGAACGATATACCGGTGTCAAAGTACTTACTGACTGGAAGAAACAGTTGTCGGGTGCAAAATTTCATGCCTCTCATTTTTAAGTCAATAAGCTTGAATCATGGTTAAAAAAGTGAGTTGGAGATGGTTTCCCGTGTGCGTTTTGGACGTAACAAGATCTTTTCTAAAGAACCGATTTAAAGCGGCCGTTTTATTTTATTAGAAACTCGGCACCGCAACACTCTGCCCCAGAGTCTGCGAGTGTTGCGAGTGCCTCCCGGAAGACAAGAATTTATCGTATCGCGTCTTCATGCATATCAGGCTTCTATAGAAAACAAAAAGTAAAACCAAAACCAAATAGAAGGCCATTTCAACATCGATTTAAAGCGGCCGCTTTTTCAAGCCTCAGAGACAGTAAAGATGTCTGGCTCAAGCCGCAGAAAAATGCTGTTAAAGTCTCCTAGAAGTTGAGATTCACTAGCGATGAAACGGATAACCGGTAGCGTTTCTTCTACAAGACTTCCCTTCACCCCATTCTTGTCCACGCGCACCAGTGCTACATCAACAAGATTCACTAGCGATGAAACGGATAACCGGTAGCGCTGCAGCTGGATACCTTGATTTTGTAGAAACAACTACTTAAAGCCTTCGATTTTCCGCGCTTTTCACTATCAAGGGACTCCTTAGCACCAACTTGATGAGCCCAACCATTTCTTAATCGGCTGGTTAAGAGTCAAGTCTTTCACCACCATTTCTTCCAATGCATATCACCTTCTTCCTCGTTGTTGCGGCATTATCTGTGGCGTCTCAAGCACAAGCAGCAGTCACCGACACGCATCAGTGCTATGTAGAGCCTGGTTTCGACTACGTTGCCAATGACATTGGAAATTCGACTTCTTCGACTGCAGATGGCTGCTGCACCAAGTGTGAGTCAACATCTGGCTGTAAAGCGTATTCGTGGACCGATCGAAACGGTGGTACGTGCTGGCTCAAGAGCGGTCGTGGCACTATCATCGTAAACGCTGGTGTCCAGTCAGCGTCCATGCAGCCTCTCGGTAACGACGGTAATTTTGGTGGTTGTCTGTTGGATGAGGGCATTGACTATGTAGGAAACGATATCGGCAACGTCCGCATGCTTAAACCTCTTAGCTGTTGCAGTGCGTGAACTATGTAGGAAACGATATCGGCAACGTCCGCATGCTTAAACCTCTTAGCTGTTGCAGTGCGTGTCTGTATTTCCCAGGGTGTCGTGCCTTTACTTTCACGACCCATGACGGAGGCACTTGCTGGTTAAAAAGCGCCAAAGGACCTACGATCGTGAACCCTGCGGCGCGGTCTGCTCAGCCTTATCTTGAGGCCCCAACCTGCGGTCTTGAGTTTGGTGTTGACTATGTTGGCAATGACATTGGCAATGTTCGTGCCACCAACGCTGGTGCCTGTTGTGACGTGTGCTCTAAGAGAGAAGACTGTCGTGCATTCTCGTGGTCGAATCAGGACGGAGGCACCTGTTGGCTCAAGAACCGTAAGGACGGAGTCGTCCTTGCGAAAGGTGTCACATCTGCACAAGTCAAGGCTAATCCAGCTTCTCCAAGCTGCTCCCTTGAACTAGATGTGGACTACTCAGGCAGAGACATTGGCAACGCTCCAAGCACGGACCCATATGCATGCTGCTCCAAGTGCATGGCCCAAAATGGTTGCAATGCCTTTTCATGGTCGAATTCCAACGGCGGAACTTGCTGGTTCAAGAGTGAAAAGGGCGACACGAAAGCCAAACCCGGCGTCAAGTCGGCTATTGTCTAAGATAATTGCGAACATGAACATTCATGGGCCAACTTCTCCACGACGTAATACATACTACCTACTTCCTCCGCTTACATGTATAGTACTGTACAGAAATCCAACAAAATAGCATGAACGGTTTCTAAATGCCCTCTAAAAAACAAATCCGGGAAAAAAACTTAAAATCATTAAACTTTAGTGCACGGTTTTGGATGAGGTCGGAAAATAGTCCTCGCGCTGCAGCAACATATTATTTGAAGCGTTAACTTGCTGAAACTATTAGAGATTAGACTAGCGATGCAATAGGAAGAAGAAAATGCTCCTAAAGAGATCGTTGACCGTAGATACATCAAGAAGAGTTTGCGGATTTCAAGCACTTTCTTTGAGTGATCGTTTCAGTGCACGATCACA